>APFE031372747.1:48484-99998 GCA_000404065.3 Pinus taeda
TGTCACACGGAATGAGTCGCGGTTGCGGACAAGATCGACCTTCCTAGTATCTAAAGATATCTAGTGACAAGCAAGCCATCAAAAACTATCTTTCTCTAAATATGCAATTAAAAACAAAGGCAAACAAGTGTTTTAGGCCTACCTTGGGTCCAATGCAAGTTTGTGGAAGCCTCGCTCCCTCGCTCCAAATGAGCTTCCTTGAAGCGTAAGTCTGCAAACACAAACAAGCAAACAAATTAAATAGCACCTGAAAAGCCAATATCATAAAGCATATTCATCATAATGATCAAGGAGATTATGAAACAAACCACATAAGACAATTTGTTGAGAAAAATGAATCTGATTGTATTAATTCAAATGAAAGAAGAACTTTACAACCTGTGCCTTGATGATGTACAAGCTCCTCCCAGGGTCCGACAAGAAGTCTCCTCTACTTTGACAAGTTTCACTCACTTCCCAATGAAACCAAAAGGTATGTGATCTCTCCTCTCAAGTTTAACTAGGAAGTCCCAATTCCATCAGCATTTACCCTCAAAATGTTAAGCTTCTAACCTCTCCAGCAACTGACCCAATGCCTTAATTTATAGTGCAATGGAGGGAAGTTACTAGGTCCTCCTTCAAAGGGATAAAGCCCTTCTTCAAAGGGTAGCTCCTCTTATCAAGGGATTAGCTCCTTCTCTTTTGGGATGCATGAACCACCTTGGAGCGAACAATCCACATCAAAAATCCTTCTAGAAACATCTAGAATTAACCCAAAAGTGAGTTTTTAAGGATAAACTTGCGCCTTTTGACTTTTATAGGGGTACGCACCCACCCCTTTACAGACAGAGCATGCAGGTACGCAGGTAATATGAACAAAGGGTGGGGGCCCGCAGGCAAAAGTTAGAGAAAGTGCGGAACCAGAGTAATATTGATTTTCAATATCTTTCTCTCATTTGCAAAGCTTGACATGAAGAGCTAAGGTCTGAGACTTGCTTAGGAGGCCAGTGTAAGTGATGATGGACCCATACTGACTGCAAATAGTCATGGTGACTATATTTTTGTGTAACAACATGCTTGGAGATAATTTGATGGTTGGAAGATTATTTTGGAGTTATCCTAATGATGCTGCACTATGATTTCACTAGTATATCATGACATTGTTCATGCGTCATGCTACATGGATGTTTCAATCCTACATAATTACCCTATGATCCTATGATGACATTGATAACAATGAATAAGCCAAAGAATGAAGAAGCCACGCTGTCCCAAACATTCCTCATGCTGTCCTAAAATTTTTATGCATAAAATTTAAGGACAGTCACAAAGAAAATTATTTTGGACACCTTGGAGGAATCCTTTGAAAATGGATCCTAGACCATCTTAAAGAGGATTTTTTCCTCTTTCTAACGAGACTTTATTTGCCCCGAAAATCCTAATAGTTTGTGAGATATTGAATTTTTAAGTTAAGGAGATCATTCCTATTAGTGAGCCGACCTACACTTAGGCATATAAGTCCGCCTCACTTCAAATAGACATGTCTCTTTAGTTATAAACGAAATTCTATAAATAGACATCTAAACACTTCATTTTGATCAAAAATTCAAGAAAGAATTCAGAGATATGAAGCACAAGGGAAGACAAAAGGTCGAGGAGAACAAGGAGACTATTGTTTAGGACGAAAAAAAAGGATAATTCTATTTGGGCATCAAATCTTGGTCAAAGCTGCCGTATTTTCCGTGGTCGAAGCTGTCGTAGTTGTTGTGGTTGAAACTGTCATAGTTGCCATGGTCGAAGTTGCCGTAGTTTCTGTGGTCAAATATGCTATAGTTTCCATGGTCGAAGTTGTCGTGATTGAAGCTGTCATAGTTTTCGTGGTCGAAGCTGCCATAGTTGTTGTGGTCGAAGTGTTGATTTATTGGGATTGGACAAATAGAGTTTGTTGAAGTCTTCTCTTAAGAAAAGAATAGGGCAGAGTTGGAGAACTTTGTGAAGCAACATATTGAATATTTGTGGAGATCATTGAAGACCATGATGCATTGAAGCCATTATGATGTGACCTTGAAGAAGTTTTGTTTGGGAAACATGAAGAGAAGTGGTGACACCTTCATGTGCAGAACAAGGTTGTCATTGATGAAGTGACTGGAGACTAAGTGAAGGCGTAGTTGAAGATTGATAGGGCTTGTTTAAGAAAACATTAGGAGACATGAAGTATAACAAAACAGACCTTGAAAAAGTGAAGCTATAGGGTTGGATCCCTTGGCGTTAGTGCCTCAAAATTGACAAGGTTGGTGCCTTGTAAAGTCCAAGTTGGTGCTTGGAAAATATAGGATTGGTGTCCTTGGAGTTGGTGCTCCTAAACTCAAGGTTGGTGCCTTGGATAAGATAGGGTTGGAGCCCTAGAGGATTAGAGTCCTCAAGAAACCAGGTCGGAGCCTGGTGGGCTCTAGTATTGCAGCAACAATGCTGCAACTCCTGGGACTCCCTTCTTTACTTTTATCAACTCGGTAGTTCGTAACAAACTTGGAAGCGACGATGTTGTATGCACAAGTACTAGCTCTTGTCATAGCTATCACTTGGTCAGCTGGCACAAGTCCGGTAGGGGCTCAAGCCAAATTCTATGAGCTCTGAGAAGAAGCTATTTAACTGATGGATGGAAGCTAATCTATTTGCAGAAGGAAACTGAAAAGCTGAAAGCAAAAGCAAACCCTAATTTTACCAGCTAGCTCTACTGATGCAAGAAAGAGGATGCAAGTTACTGGGAGAGATGCCATTGACTTCTAAGAAGATGAAATGCATGTATCTAAGCTATGTCTACAACAATATCTGAAAGAACCATCTTTTTGTATTTTTGAATAGGTTGTTAGAATTATCATGCATGCGATTTAATTGCTTTGACTGTGCAGAGGTGGATTGGCGAGAGGAAATTCTTGGAAGAGGTCGGGAAGGTTCAAAGAGGGCCTAAGGGGTCCCTAGCACCCTTCCTAAGAGTTTCACAAGGTTTGGCCTTCAAGAAACCGCTTTCGAGAGCTTCTACAGGAAGTCTGCAGGGGTTCTACAGGATGTCTAGAGTTTCTACCGGGTGTCTGTAATTTTCTACAGGATGTTCAGAAATGGGATTTTGGAGCATGGACGGAGGGAACAATGTGGAGGAATGAGTATGGAGGTGAAATAGGGGTGTAGGGGAGTTCAAGACTTGGAGGATGGAGTTGAGGAGTGGCGCAGATGGTTAGATTTGTTCAAGGAGGGATGAAACAATGTTGCACAAGAAGATGAGAATCATGGAAAAGTAAGTGAATGAGGCAAATGTAAGGTAAGGGTTCTAAGTGAAGGATGAAGCAGGTAGGTTGGATGGAGTATGGGTAGGTAAGGAAGGATATCAGGTCCTTTGCAAGTGGTTTTTCAAACTGAACAAACAAACACTTAGAAAACCTATGACCTAGTTACTTCACTCTATTCTGACCTAAGTAACAACAAAAGGAAATGACCAGAAGTTTATTCAAAATGAAATGCGTGAAATAACTATACAACTAAGCAATAATAAACTGAATCATTTAAACACTACTAAGATTAGCATTTGCAAATGAGGATTCCAACACTAAGAATTGCATGACAAAGCAAAACAACGTTTTTGTTGGCAGCAATGTCACCTTTGTCCTAGCTCACGATCCCACTGAGGGAGAGGTGAAATCAGAGGTGATTGATGGCCTTTTCCTAGATATCTTCCCTATTACTAATCTATCAACTAAATCTGAGCATGCAAAAGCATATCTGATCATTAACCATGACCTATGTAACCAGCAAGGTGTTAATCTACTAAACAAAAATTATTTTGCAAAGACATAAAAAAAATAACAATACATGAAGGAGGCCTTGGCTCTTAGGTTGGGCCCAACCCCAAGAGCTACAGGCTCCTATAAAAAACTCAAAGCTGATGCCAAATAGAACTACTTTTCATTATCCAAAAACAATCATCACAAGAAAGTTATACAGCAATAGCTACAAGGAAACGAGCTGAGAAAATGATAGAACTCTAGTGCAAAAATACAACAGTTATAAAAGTAAACTACGAAGGTTGAGGCCTTCCTATTTATACACTACGAGGGGCCTAGCAGCCCTCCTAAATTCAAGGGACTCGGCTGTTCCAACTGCTAGTAAACAGTCACTCTTCCAAAGTTGCTTGGCTACCTTTAGCATTCGTTTTGGTGGCCTGTTGAGCTCGGAGTTGAGGGTGGAGATTTCGAGGAAGGGCCATTTAATGCCAGAGACAACCCCCCATGAATCCTCACCTCAAGTTTGGCTGTCACCTGGCCCATAATTGCTTGGTTTTGCTCCAAAACTTATCCAAAAAACCTGAAATAACCACGTATTAGCCTCCCTGGTAGAGTGACCACCCTTATTCGTTCAAATAACATAAAAATACTAAAAAAACATGCATAATCTATGAAAAATGGAGGATTGAACAAGGACAATTAGGAAAAATGAGCCCAATAAGTTACCCAATTCGGGGCTCATCATCACCCCCCTGCTAAATGGGTTGCGCAACCTCTGAGCCACTAGTCCAACTCATCGTCCTTGATAGCCTTGACAACCTCCCTCACATCCCAGGCCTCTGAAGTGATATCTTCTTCATGGTCATGAAATCCTGCTTTGCTTTCCACTTCTTCCCACTGCTTGTGTTCCTCCTCTTCTATGACTCCCTCTAACAACCCCAAAAGCAAGGGAGGACTGAATTTGAGGCTGATCTAGCTGGCCTGAAGATTTTGCATGGACTATTTGTAGAGAGGCACTCTTGCCAAGGCCTCCCTCATCCTTGTGGGGGTGTGGTATTCTCTAATCTTTAGGCCGTGGGACAGTGAATTCCACCTTCGGGAGCAAGCATGAACAGAGTTATCCCCTAGTAGTCTCTCCATGTCCTCAAAATGGGCTATGGCTTGAGCTTGTCATCCCATGTAATCTGGTAGGGCCTGAGGGTCATTGGCCAAGTGCTGGTGGGTGGATATCAATGCTAAAGGATCCTTCGGTTCTGTTCTAATCAATAGTGGCTCATGTAGCTCTCTGTCCATAATGTTTAGGACCTTTGCTTCTCTCTTTTCTTCATGATTTAGCCAAGAGGCCATGGCCATAAGTTGTATGTCCCCTACCGCAGCGTTAGGGTCCCACAAGTTCATGTTGGGAAGGGCCAAGTTCTGTAGGTAAAACTTTGATAGCTTGGCCTTATCTTCGAATGAGCTGCTGTCACATAGAGCCATGACTTGAGAGTAGTTTTGAAATGGAGTGATACCTCTCTATGCCAAAGTGTTGATCTGAAACTGCAACCACTGATCCCTAAGGTATAGGGCGTAGGATTTGGCTGACTACCTACACTGTAGAGCTTCCATCACCCAACTATCCATGCAGGCCATTTGGGCCTCCTTTTCTTGTACCTGCTGTTTCAAAGACTGTATCTCCTGGCCTGCTTGCAATTCTTTTTCCTGTAGCCGTCGATTCAGTGTCTCAATTTCAGCCTGCATCCCTTCCCTTTTCTACTGTTCATCAGGTGTTTCATTGGCTGTTGTGGGCTCCTCCTATTGTTGTTGTCCGCCCAAGTTGTGGGGCCTATCTTCCATAAGGTGTCCTTGTAACTGTAGTTGTTGATTGAGCAGCTCATTTTCTTCTTGGAGCTTGGCCCGCTGGCTGCTTTCTACATGTCGTACCAAAGCCAATTCTTTCCTTGCCTCTTTGAGTTGTTCCTCCAAGGGACCTATATCTGCCACACCCTTGGACTTGGCGATTTTCATCCAAGTGTGGGTCCTCACTCTCTCTTCCTCCAGTGCAAAGAAGAGCGGTACTGCAAATTTTTGGGGAATTATCCTTTTCACCTCTAGCAAGTTGTAGTAAGAGCCTAGGTTGGGCTGGGGGCTTGGTTCCTCAATTTTCTCAATCTTTTCCTCCTCCTGGGATGATGTAGCTACCTTCTCTTCCAACTCTTCGGTCTCCTTTAGCCTAGCCAATGTATCCTGTAGAATTGTCTCAGCATCTTGTAGAGGGGCCTTTGTGTCCAACATTTTCATTCTATCTCTCCAGGTGGATGTCTTCGGGCTCCCCCATTCATAAGTGATGGATGCCTTGGAGGGAGACCTCTCCTTTTGTGTAGCTGGGGTGTCTACAATCGTGATTGGTTCTTTTGACGGTGGCTGGGGTCTGCCAGTCTTTATCCTCGTGCTCCTTCTTGCCTTAAAATACATAAAAGGCTCCCTTTTTCTCTTCCCTTTTTGCTCTAGGGTTGTGCTTAAGGCAGCCAACACTGTTGCTGCCTCCCTGGCCAAGATCCCAAATGATTTCTCCTTTTTCTTCTTTGCCTCCATACTTCCTGTAGAAAGTCTTGTGCTGACTATTTTCTGGCTTCCTGTAGAGACGGTTTTCACTGTTTTGGCCTGCTTGGCTGGGGGTGCCTTCTCTTTCAATTTTGTTGTGGTTGCCTTGGGTGTGACCTCACTTTCTTGGACTTGTTTAGTCCTCTCTGCCCTGATTTGCAATCGTTTCTCCCTTGGTGTTTGTGCCTTTATTCCACCCACAGTTTTGGGCTCGGCAGCTTGGCCTTTCTCTTGTTTCTCTTCTTGTTCTTTATGTGGTGGTCTGTCCCGGGTTTCCTTACCCTTGGCTTTCTCTTCAGCTTCAAGGTGTTTCCCTTCTTCACTACTAGATTGGGTGAGTTCATCGGCTAGAATTCTTATATCATCATCTTTGGAAATATTGCGGAAACTTTCCCAGGAGAGGGGGACAGTGTAGGTATGGAGGCCATCCTCTACCAGAAGCTTGATGAGCCCATGATGGGCTAGCTAATCTAGTGTCCCTTCCTTCAGTTTTGTGCTACATTCAATCAATGATTGCAAGAAAAAATAGGGGATGATTAACTTCTTCTCTGGGGGTAGATCCAACCCATGTCTTAGTTATTTTAGCAACCAGAAATGATAGTCGTAAACAATACTGAACCGCCCCTCACAGGTAATGTATTTCATAATTTGGAGACTGGCTTCACTCCACAGAGGATGTAAACTAGCCCTCCTTACCCCATTCTTATCTTCTGCAAACTGTTCCTCTGGTAGGAAGAATTCTTTCTTGGATTTTTGGCCAAGTCCTCTCTCCTCTTTGCTCCAAGGTATCCCCAATGGTAGGTCAATGACTCTACTAATGAGTTCAGGGGTTAGCTTTAAGGTCAACCCTCTGAAATTCACAGTGGCTAGTGTCTTTGATTTAGATTGCAGAGACAACAAGAATTCTTTCGTTATTGCATCGTCGTGTCCCTGAATTTTGTCACAAAATGCCATCCAGTTGGCATGGGTGAATAGGTCCACTACTGCGGGGTGCTCACACAATTTTCTGGAATCCGATGGTTCCTTCCTGATAAACCCTCCTGGCATGGTGAGAGTACTCTGTTTTGGCTTGTGCTCTGATCAGAAATGGGTATTCTATTTATGGTTTCCTCCCCTGAACTTTGAAGATAGTATCCCTCAGGTGTTTATATTTCACTTTGCACCAATTCCCTGGTTATAATGCTGTTGCTGCCCAAAACTCGACTATCAAAAGGGAATTAGACTCCCACAGACAGAGTGCAGAGCTTAATTTTCATCCCCAACATGCATTCAACCACATAAAAGTCACATTTTTCATGCACAGGTTAGCCCTCACAGCGGTTTATTGTTTCTATAGGAGGAATTTCTTAACAGGAACCGTGGAGGAGAATTTGACGCAGAACCAACTGAAAATTCTGTGTATCACATAGGAAAACTACTGTTCTTGACCCACAGGAAGACTTGCTTCTAATTATCATACTCCATTCAGTTTAATTCATCACCTTTCGAAATATCATGCATGGGAATGGTGTTTTTGAGCCTACCTCTCTTCGAAACTCCAATTTCGACGCAGGCAGTCCAGGTTTCTCTGCTCTGGGAGGCTATGTCGTGTTTCCTGTAGAGCTCCTTCCTGTAGAGAGCTTTGCCGGGTACTGGAGGATGTCACAGCGCTTCTGAACGAGCCTGGGACACAGGAGGATTTTGAAACATGCTGAGAAGCTCGGGCTAACAAACTATAGGGGAGGAGGATGCGTGCTTTGCTGAAAACGGTTGCAAGTGTAAATGACAGCGGTTCATTGTGAGTTCTTCGGTCGAGCGATTTCGAATTACGGTGCAATTCCTGGCGAGGGGGTGAGGTGTCCAGGCCGATCCGTTAGCCAACGTCACTGCCATTATTCTCCTACGTGTCTCTGGCTGCCATTACTTCCCCTCTGACATTAACCGCTGCCACCACTGTCAGTCCGCCAATTTCCCGACTGGACACTTCCCACGTGTCGGCTGCACGTCTCTTTGGCGTAAGCGAGCTCATTCGGATCCCACGAGGCCATTCGACTGACTGTGGGTGGCCAATTGACTGGCCACCGAATTCGTTCAATTCGCACCATTTGACATACATGCAGTTTTCAGAGTATAGTCTATGAAATTTGACGAATAAGGTTATACACTTGCTTGTGTGGCCGTGGACGTGTTCTGCAGGCTTCAGGACATGGAATGATGGCTTTGCTCACTACTGCTTCATGCACATGCACTGGAACTCCTTATTTCATTGGCTGATGCTGTATGCACGGCTTCGGGACCCGATCCTCTGGTCGTAAACGCTGCATGCATAGGCTTTGTCTGATTTTAGATGTTGAGGAGGTGTTCACGTTTGAGTGGAGCTTGTTACATGTTCCCTGTGTCGATTTTAGCTGCTATTGACTCCATAGTATGTGCTCTAGATGGATCAGCTGCTACAGGATTCCTGTAGGACATCCTGTAGTTGCTTCTCCTCTTGGGATGCAGGCTAAACAAGCAGGGCTACATTCACTGATGAAGAGTCTAAGTGGAGCTTGAACGGGTAGAGTGTGCGAGCCTTTGTTGCTCGATTTTTTACTTGAAATTTTTCCTTTTTTCTTTGTTGTCAACCTGAGGAAAATAGGGTTTGTGAAATGACTGTGTAGGAACACATGACCAGGTGGGTGACAGAGGTGTCAAGAGATGGAACAGGGTGCCACATGGTGTTGGATTGGATAGAGGTGTGGCCTCAGGTCTAACAAACTGATCCCAACCATCAGATTCCCTCTCAAACTTGAATTTGGCTCGTCTGAAAGTTCTACAGGATGTTTCCTGTAGAAATTCAGGACTTCCTGTAGAAAAGCCTGGAACTTCCTATAGAAAAGCCTGGAACTTCCTGTAGAAAGCCCAAAACTTTCTATAGAAGGCCCAATTTCAACCCGAATGTGACCAAATCCTAGGAGAGGTGAGTGGCCATGGAGGGGGTTTATGAAGGGGTGTCCTTGAGCCTGGTACGGACCCCTGTCCTCGTTTTACGTGCCCCTCTTTTCTTGCAATGTAGGATGTCCTATAACTTGCAATTACTTCATAGAGATTAGTCCTATTTTTTTTTTTTGTTTTTTTTTCTCTCTACCTTTTTTTTTAATGAGACAGCTAGGGCGCCGCAATGAGGTTTTCACCCTCACTGTCTACCCTGGGCGCCTCAAATAGGTTTTCACCCAAGGATCTTTTTATTCCACATTTTTTTATTTCTCTAGAGACAGCTGGGGTGCCTCCATGAGGTTTTCACCCTCACTGTCTGCCCTGGGCGCCTTAGAAAGGTTTTCACCCAAGGATCTTTTTTATTTCTGTTTTTTTTTTTTGATGATCAAAGTGTGGGTGGAATAGGGGCAGAGCCCTCCTCCACTACCAGCACTGATTTTTCCAAAGTTTCAATGAACTCCTGCCTCGAAAGAGGTTTCTTGTAGATTTTCAACCGATGCCCATTGACAAGCATGGGGATGGCTTCTTCATCAATGGTCCTGATAAGGACTGAACCATTGTCATTACAATTCTCCACTGCATATGGTCCTAGCCATCTTGTCCTCAACTTTCCTTTGAAATCCTTGTATCTTGAGTCATACAGCAACGCCCAATATCCCGGCTAGAATTTCTTTTCATTAAGGTGCCAGTCGTGCCATATCTTCCTCTGAAGTTGGACTATTGTTGAGTGGAGGAGGGCTTGCATTCTTTGTTCATCCAATCCATTCAACTGCAGTAATCTTTCACGTTGAGCATGGTTGAGATCTACGTCTAGCTGAGCTTCCACCCTCAATGTGTTATACTCAAACTCTATGGACAACAAAGCTTTCTTCTCGTAGACCAGCTCATAAGGTGTGAAACCGGTTGTAGTTTTCCAAGTGGTGTTGTAGGCCCAGGTGGCCTCAACCAGGCGATCTGCCCAATCCTTTCTGCTGCTACTCACCACCTTAGTCAAAATCCCTTCCAACGCTCTATTAGTGACTTCCACCTGTCCATTTGCTTGGGGATGATATGGGGTGGAAGTGTTGTGCTTGATCTTGTGATGAGCGAGAAAATCTTCAATCAGGTTGGAGGTGAATTGGCTTCCTTGATCGGTGACTAACTCTCTTGGGTAGCCAAACTTGTAGAAGATTTTTTCCCTTAAGAACTCAGCCACTTTCTCTTTTGTCACTGCCTTGATTGCCTTTGTTTCTGCCCACTTTGTCAGGTAGTCGGTGCACACAATGATGTAAGACCTTTTCTTTGAAGGAGGGTTGATAGGTCCCACGAAATCCATGCCCCACTTCTCAAATGGCTCGAAAGTCACTTGAGGTTGGAGGGGCATTTCATCCCTTGGAGTAGGTTTCCCCATCCTCTAACATCGGTCGCACTGGCTGATGTATCTTCTGACATCTTGATGAAGAGTAGGCCAATAGTAGCCAGCCTGTAGAATTTTGAAGGCGATCCTTTTTGCTGCAAAGTGGCCTCCACATGGTCCATCGTGACAAGTTAGGAGGATGTCAAAGACTTCCTCTTCCCTAACACAACACCTCAAGATCTGATCTGGGCCGAGTTTAAATAGGTTGCCCCTGATCCAAGTGAATGGGGCACTCTTCCTCACGGTTCTGCTCTTCTCCTTTGAGGACAGATGCAGAGGGAACTGTGCTGAGACCAAGTAGTTTGCTATATCAGCAAACCATGGAGAGAGTACTGAGATAGCAAACAAGTGTTCATCCAGCATCTGGTCATCCACTATCCCTTCCTCACCGGAAGGCAAATCCAATCTAGATAGGAAGTCAGCAACAACATTTTCCTTAACTGGCTTGTCAACAATAGTCAAATCAAATTGCTGCAACAAAAGTAACCATTTAACGATACGAGCATTCACATCGGGTTTATTCATTAAATATCTAATCGCAGCATGATCAATGTGTACAAATGTTTGATAACCAGTGATGTAGTGTTTGAACTTGTTTAAGGAATGGACTACAGCCAGGAACTCTTTCTTGGTTACCGTATAGTTCATCTCTACCTTGGATAGGTTTTTGCTAACAAAGCATATGGCATATGACAATTTCTCCTCAACGTGTCCTAAGGCTGCTCCTATGGCTTTGTTCAAGGCATCAATGTGGATGTGGAAAGGTAGGGCCCAGTTTGGACCTCTCAAGATCGAGGCGGATACCAGCTTACCTTTCAACTCATCTAGAGCTCCCTAGCAGTCATTAGTCCATTTAAATTCGACATCTTTTCCTAAGAGGCTAAACAATGGTGAGGCTAGCTTACTGAAATCTTTGATGAATCTTCTATGATATCCTGCCAAGCCTAGAAAACTCCGAACATCTCTCACCTTTTGAGGAGGTGGAACCTTTTGGATGATAGAAATTTTGTTAGGATCCACCTGCAATCCTTGCTAAGAAATGGTATGACCTAGCATGGTCCCTTCAGTCATCAGGTATTCACATTTTTCAGTACTGAGGGACAGGTTCATCTCAATGAACTTGTTTAAAACTTTTCCCAAGTTGGACAAGGCTTCTTGGAAGTTAGACCCATAAGGAGTAAAGTCATCCATATAGATTTCCACCGAATCATGAACCAGCTCAGCAAATATGCTCAATACTGCTCTCTGGAAAGTGGCAGGAGCATTGCATAGCCGAAAGGGAAGGACTCGGTAGGTAAAGGTACCCCATGGACAAGTGAAGGTGGTCTTATCTTGGTCTTCCAGGCTGATTTGGATCTGATTATACCCGCTAAAACCATATAGGAAAGAAAAGAACTTCTTCCCTGCTAGTCCATCCAACACTTGATCTATGAAAGGCAAAGGGAAATGGTCTTTCTTGGTGGCCTTGTTAAGTTCCCGGTAATCTACACAGATTCTCCACTTCCCGTTCTTCTTGGGCACAAGCACTAGAGGTGAAACCCACTCACTATTGGAGATGGGGTAGATGAATCCTGCATCGAATAACTTTTGCAATTCCTCTTTGACAATGTCTTTAAGGGCTGGATTCATTCTCCTCTGAGGCTGCCTGACTGGTTTACAATCCTCTTTAATGTAAATATGATGGGTATAGACCGAAGGATGGACTCCTTTCATTTCCTTATAACTCCAGGAAAAAGCCTCCAAATGGCGGTTCAACAAGCTACACAGCTCCTTCTCCTGGGAGGGAGATAAGGAGGAGCTGATCTTTAAGGTTCTTTTAGGGCCAAATTCCACACTCTTAACTCTATGAGAGGTCGGATCAGTCACACAGAGGTCCACTAGAGTATTGGCTTGGGTATCTTCCACCAACTCTTCTAATGACAGTGCACTAGGAGGTGGATTTTGAATCAAATTCTCAATCAATTCATCCTCGGTTTGAGGGCCTCCCCTGGTGGCTTCTATAGTGCACAAAGGTGCAGAGTAGACCTCATCCTTGTCTCCCTCTTCCAACCAGAGGTGTAAGTCATGTTCTAGCAGTGGTTGGGCAGGAGGATAAAGGACTAGCTGCTTAGACATAAGCCCATTCTTGATGGTCATGCTTCCAGCTCGACAACTGATGTAAGCATCCGTAGTAGCTAACCAAGGCCTTCCCAAGATGAGGGGGTATCCAGTAAGTTTTTCCTTTGGCTGAAGGACCAAGAAGTCAGCAGGGTACTCCCAAGAGTCAACAGAGACCAGGACATCTTCCAAAATCCCTTCGGAAGTCACAGTGGAGTGGTCTGCTAACTGAAGTACTGTCGAGGTCTTCCTTAGGGAACTCTAAAGGTTGAGTTTAAGCATAGTGTTCCTGGTCATCACATTAATGGCAGCCCCTAGATCAATCAAGGTGGGGGATTATGGTGCCATTGATGTGGACATCAACTACAAGACTCCTAGGGTCCAAATATTTTGGACAGATTACTTGCCCCAACATCAGATTAGACAGTTGTCCTATGACATTGATAGTCGGGGCATCTCTCTTGCGTCTGCCTGGGTACCTGAAACACTTCTCCTTGATCAATTTGTTGTATATTGGTACATCTTTTATGGCCTGGAGAAGTGTTATTTTCACACACAACTGCTTGAGTTCTCCCAGAAGTTAAGTCTCCTCTAGGTTTGGTTGTGTGGTTACTATTAGTCGCTCAGGAAAGGGTGGAATGGCTTTGTGTTCACTTCCCTGTTTCTCTTCCTCCTCCTCTAGGGGAGGAGGTTGGCATTCTGGAAGGACCTTCCCAGATCGCAGGTTGATCTCCTGGATCTCCACAACATAGGTAGGCATGTTGTTTCCCCAGTATATACCTGTTGGGCCTATCCGTTGTTGGGGTTCAGGTTCGGTTGAGCAGGCATCTGGGGTTGTCTTGGAGGAGCAGGAGGTAATGGTTGTGGTTGAGTCGGTGGTGGAGGCAGAATGGTAGGAGGAGAGTTGTATTGGGGCCTCCACCCTGGTTGAGGTGCATTCCACTGAGGTTGTTGCTGGACATGAGAGTGAAACGAATGAGCAGCAGGTTGAGTATCGTATTGAGATGGATAAGACCACAGAGGAGGTGCGGACCAGGAAGGATGAGCATGGGGGCCTCAAGAAGGTATATGAGCAGATTGATTGGGGTTATAATAAGCTTGGGATGTCCCTTGCATCCCCTGCTGGTAAGGTCTGGGCCCATGTGGTCTCCTTTGGTTGAGGAAGTAGAGAGGTTCAGTAGTCGCCTCAGTCCCCAGGTACATGGCTTTAAATCCGAGCAAGGTTGGGAATTGGTTGGTGGGGTGGTCTTCCTCACAAACAAAACACACCTCTATTGAGTGCAATGGACACTTGTTCTTAGGGTGCTTCCTCGTACATCTGGGACAAAAAATGGCCAAAGCCCTCTCAGCTTCCTCTTTCGTTTGTTGAATTCAGAAGGTATCAAGTTGCATGGCAATGGTCTGTCTCATCTCACTTTTGAGGTCTTCCATCTGATTAGCAAACTCATGCTTGGAGAAGGTGGTACTAGCTGAAAGTGGATTCCCCCTTCCTCTTTTCCTGGCTGCCCTGGAAAGGTTTCTAAACACAGTCTTTATGTCTTCATAGGGTAGTTGGTAGATTTCTCCTCTAGCTAGCAAGTGAAGGGTATCTAGCAGGTCTTCAGGGACTCCTCAGAGCAGAACCAGCTTCAGAGGTTCAGGGTCAAGTGTGCACCTGGCCCGTTTATAACTAAGCTGGAACCTTTCCTCGTAGTCTTCTAAAGACTCATCATTTCCCATGGTCATTCGAAAGATTTCTCCCTTTTTTCCTTTGACCTACAGTAGTCCCGGTATTTATTGTTAAATCCTTGCTGCATCTAAGCCCAAGTAGTGATACTGTTTCCAGGTAACCCCATGAACCAGAGGAGTGATGCATCCTTGAGGATAGAAGGAAAGAGTTTCAACTTTTGCTTGTCCTCAACATAGTCATAAGTTCGACAAAGGACAACAAACTCAAATAGGAAGGTATCAGGGTCTTCAGTGGTCAACCCATGGAAGTGAGGTACGGTTGAGGGACTTATGTTTTTCATTTTCATGTCCCCATTGGTCTCTTGGATGGGAAAAGCACCTTTTATTCTCTCATTATCTCCCATACCATTTTTGCGTTCAGCCATGGTCTCAAGAGGGATGTTCTCTTGCTCTTCTTCTGTTATAGGATCTTCATATATCTCAGGAGGTTCACCTATAGGTTCTTCTGGATCATGACCACCAAAGAAGAGAGAAGGTGACTCTGTGATGTGGTGGGGGTGTTGGGTAAGAATTTTCCGGTATTGTCTCTGTTCCTATGAGGCATAAAATGAAATATTTTTGGCTTCTTTTGTTTTTTTTCTTCTTGTACCTGCAAAACTGAAAATATATTGAATTGCAACTATCTAAAATCTATCTTGCTAAAATGAAAATGTGGAATTGAAATGAAAGCAGGAAAGAACTAATCTATTTTGCTGAATTGAAATTGCAGGATGAAATGCTAGGCTATGCTTGCGAAATTGAAATTGCAAAATTGAAATGCTACTCTATGCTTGCAGAATTGAAATGCTAGTCTAGGAAAGTAGGAAATGTCTAGTCAACTTTTGCGGAAAGGAAATTGCAGAATGGAAATGAAATAAACTACTTGGAAGAAGGTTGTAGAAGAAAATAGAAGAAAAGAAGAAATCACGAATACTCTGACACTTCCTTGGCAACAACGCCAAAAAGAATGGTGGGCTCCAGTATTGCAGCAACAATGCTGTAACTCCTGGGACTCCCTTCTTTACTTTTATCAACCCGGTAGTTCGTAACAAACTTGGAAGCGACGGTGATGTATGCACAAGTACTAGCTCTTGCCGCAACTGTCACTTGGTCAACTGGCACAAGTCCGCTAGGGGCTCAAGCCAACTTCTATGAGCTTTGAGAAGAAGCTATTTAACTGATGGATGGAAGCTAACTCGAAGGAAGCTAATCTATTTGCAGAAGGAAACTGAAAACCTGAAAGCAAACACAAACCCTAGCAAACCCTAATTTTACCAACTAGCTCTACTGATGCAAGAAAGAGGATGAAAGTCACTGGGAGAGATGCCATTGACTTCTAAGAAGATGAAATGCATGTATCTAAGCTATGTCTACAACAAAATCTGAAAGAACCATCTTTTTGTATTTTTGAACAAGTTGTCAGAATTATCATGCACGCGATTTAACTGTTTTGACTGTGCAGAGGTGGATTGGGGAGAGGAAATGCTTGGAAGAGGTCGGGAAGGTTCAGAGAGGGCCTAAGGGGTCCTTAGCACCATTCTTGAGAGTTTCACAGGGTTTTTCCTTCAAGAAACTGCTTTCGTGAGCTTCTATAGGAAGTCTGCAGGGGTTCTATAGGGTGTCTGGAGTTTCTACAGGATGTCTGTAATTTTCTACAGGATGTTCAGAAATGGGATTTTGGAGCATGGATGGAGGGAAAAATGTGGAGGAATGAGTACGGAGGTGAAATAGGGGTGTAGGGGAGTTCAAGACTTGGAGGATGGAGTTGAGGAGTGGTGCAGATGGTTAGATTTGTTCAAGGAGGGATGAAACGATGTTGCACAAGAAGACGAGAATCATGGCAAAGTAAGCAAATGAGGCAAATGTAAGGTAAGGGTTATAGGTGAAGGATAAAGTAGGTAGGTTGGATGAAGTATGGGTAGGTAAGGAAGGATAACAGACCCTCTACAAGTGGTTTCTCAAACTGAACAAACAAACACTTAGAAAACCTATGACCTAGTTACTTCACTCTATTCTGACCTAAGTAACAACAAAAGGAAATGAACAGAAGTTTATTCGAAATTAAATGTGTGAAATAACTATACAACTAAGCAATAATAAACTGAAGCATTTAAACACTACTAATATCAACATCTGCAAATGAGGATTCCAACACTAAGAATTGCATGACAAAGCAAAACAACGTTTTTGTTGGTAGCAATGTCACCTTTGTCCCAGCTCACGATCCCACTAAGGGAGAGGTGAGATCAGAGGTGATTGATGGCATTTTTCTAGAGATCTTCCCTGTTACTAATCTATCAACTAAATCTGAGCATGCAAAAGCCTATATGATCATTAACCATGACCTATGTAACCAACAAGGTGTTAATCTACTAAACAGAAATTATTTTGCAAAGACATAAAAAAAAATAACAATACATGAAGGAGGCCTTGGCTCTTAGGTTGGGCCCAACCCCAAGAGCTACAGGCTCCTATAAAAAACTCAGAGCTGATGCCACATAGAACTGCTTTTCATTATCCAAAAATAATCATCACGAGAAAGTTATACAGCAGTAGCTACAAGAAAACGAGCTAAGAAAATGACAGCACTCTAGTGCAAAAATAAAACAGTTCCAAAAGTAAAATATGAAGGTTGAGGCCTTCCTATTTATACACTACGAGGGACCTAGCAGATGTCCTAAATTCAAGGGACTTGGCTGTTCCAACTGCTAGTAAACAGTCACTCTTCCCAAAGCTGCTTGGCTGCCTTTAGGATTCGTTTTGGTGGCCTATTGAGCTCAGAGTTGAGGGTGGGGATTTCGAGGAAGGGCCATTTAATGCCAGAGACAACCGCCCGACGAATCCTCACCTCAAGCTTGGCTGTCACCTGGCCCATAATTGCTTGGTTTTGCTCCAAAACTTGTCCAAAAAACCTGAAATAACCACGTATTAGCCTCCTTGGTAGAGTGACCACCCTTATTCGTTCAAATAACATAAACATACTAAAAAAACATGCATAATCTATGAAAAATGGAGGATTGAACAAGGAAAATTAGGGAAAATGAGCCCAATAAGTTACCCAATTCGGGGCTCATCAGAGCCTGAACAAAATATAAGGTTGGAGCTCTTGAGGTTGGTGCCTCAAAATTGACAAGGTTGGAGCATTGGAAGTCCAAGTTGGTGCTTGGAAAATATTGATTGGAGCTTGGGAGATTGAAGATCAATGTCTTCACCTAGGCTTGGAGCCCTATATATAGTGTACTTTATTTATTGAAGAAATTAATAAAAGCATTTATTCTTATTGTTCATTTTGTGTTCTAAATATAAGTGATCTAATTGGTAAAATTAAAAATTGAAAAGAAATACTGATTCACCCCCCTCTCAGTGTTTCCAACATGTCCATGATAGATATCTTGGAAAGAATGTCTTGAAAATGGTGATGAAACACAATCTTTTGAGAAGGGAAAGGAATCTAGAGCCCTTGTTGACCTTGTTATTGCTATATTTAGTAGGTTGTTGAAGATATTATACAACTTGTTATGGTCAACACACAGGACAATGGTCCACCTTCGGTTTGGGTTAAGTTCATACTCTTGAAGCCCAACTCCTGTCGAAAATGGATATGTGAATCTTCCTGTGGATGACTCTAGCCAACCACTACAAGGCTAGGGCCTTATAATGGGGTCAAAAAATTAAAGTGGAGGAGATTTATGTCTTGGTATTCTATTATGTAATTTTGCATAAAAAATTTTCTAACAACGAGAAGTACACCAGATACTAACAACACAAAATATAATAACTAGATATATAATTATTTATATGATTTGTCACATGGTTAGAGGGGTTACCGTATACAATTATCTGTTGTCCTATTTTGATAGGTTTGCAATTTCTGCAAACAGGATATTAAACAAGAAAAATAAACTAAAACATGATTAACTATATCGTGTAAATAAAACAAATTAGAGTACAAAAATAAGTTAGTTAGGGGAGTTGTGCAAAACAATTTACTATCATTTTCTTATAGGACTGTAATTTATGCAAAAAATGCAAAAATCAGCAAACCAACCTCTTCAAATTTTACCTTAAAGTTCCTAAACACTTTTAGATCTTGGATCTAGGAGTGGGGAGGTCACAAGTAAAAGGTTGACATGTTTAGACCATTTCTAAGCCTTTGGACCTGCAATAAATCAAAATTTTCAGCTAATTAGAAATTTAGTTTATGAGGTCTTGGGGTCAAAAACCTCGGGTATACAACCCAAAAGTTTATTTCAGCAAATGAATAAAATTTTAGGGGTTGAAATAAATAAATTTAAGGTACATATTTAAGAAAAAAATTTGACAAACACATTTGAGCTAAAACAAGGCAAGTGAAATATACTTATAAAATAGTGCCGTGTTTAGTGTTTGTTGGGTGAACATCAACAGATAAATGTTTGCTACAATGATATTCTCTTGTAGATATGTACACATAAAATTGATATACCCATGTAAAATATACAAAATAAACTCAAGAAAACTAGATATATCAATTGTTTGATTAAGATATTAATTTATGCTTATTTTCTCCAAGGATTGCTAACTATGCATGATAAAAAAACTGCAACAAGCTAATATAAAAATAAAAATAAAAAGGGAGAATTTTTAGAATTTTCAATTAATGAGAAGGTTGGAGGGATTTTTCATTGTCTTTACCTAACCACTTTGTATGGTTGCATTCAAAACCCTTCCTTTGTCAATTTTCCCTTTTGAGGCTAAAGAGGAGTGAGGAGTTTAGGGAGTGAAAATATCCCCCACTCTTAGCTTTGGATAATCGATAGAAATATCTAACTGATTAAGAGGATCTACTCATTTGGGATTCCCCCACCAAAATAGCAACAATATTTATAGCTTACAATTTCAGATGGAGATTCCCCTTAAAGGGTTTGTCCACCACTTGGAAAAGTGTGTTTTCAACAACTCAGGGTGAAATGAAGGTTTGGGCCTTTGTCTTCCCTTCCATGCAATCGTCTTTCTCTCAATGGATTGTTACTTTGATCTTATGATGGAAGAAATATATCTGCAAAAAAACCTTGTAAAAACACAATGATAGAGGTGAAAACTATGAAGGAAAAGAATAGGAAACTCAACTCAATAGATGAAAATGTTTTTTTCAAAACAATTTCTTTGTATTATGGCATCAAAGGATCTCTAATCAACAACAATTACTAGAAGAGCTTACCTTTTACAAAACTTTTTCCCAATGGCTAGATAATGGCTAGTTGGACTCTTCCTCCAAAGAACTTTGAATTTTGTAAACTAGCCTCCACATTTGGAGAATTAATAACTTTTAATTAAAATATTTCATTACAATTCATGATTTTTCCAACTAAGGGGTTGAATTGACTCAAAACTTCCTTTGGAGGTGCAATGTCCCTTTATTTAGGGCCTGAAAGTTGAAGAATGGTCAAGATGTTCCAACATTCCACTTGTTTTCCAAAACGGCTAGTTGACTTGACTTATAATGGCTAATAAACTTGAACTTTCCACTTTTTTGCTAGATCTCTAATGCCTTAATGAATGTGTCAATTTTTCCACCTAGATTTGATGTAACTTGACCTAATTTCATTTGGGTCTTGTTTTGTTTGAGAAAATTACACCAAGTGTTTCCACATCATCACTATCTACCATGTCATCATGCCCTACGATTGATTTCTAATGCCCTTGGAAATTTGGAGAAATTGACATGTTTTGTTCCTATTCCTCTATAGACCAATGTATTCCTCTTGTTGAGCAACCCACTTTTTGACAAAATGCATGTGAAATCTACCCAATGCTCCTCTTGTTCTACCCCTAGAAAACTTGTAACACTTATTGACCAACTTTGGCTAGCCATAACTTGAGCATGCCTTGGCTAATTAAATAAATTCCATGTGGCATGTCATCCTCTCACTAAACTAAAAAATCTAAGACCATGTTGACATTTTGACTTCTAAGACCACTTTGCATTGGGAACATGGACTACCTTGGGCAGCGTGAAATGTTGTTAGCTATAAGAATGCCATAGAGGAGAAACATATGAGGGATACTAACCCAAAGACAAGTCCACCTACAAATTCAATAGACTCATAACCATGTAGTAAGATATAGGTGCACCTTGATATGAGCTAAACTTACCCACACACCGTTGATCACCCCTACAAAAGCAAGGTCCCATAAAATCACGAGTCCTTAAATAAGCCCATTCAAGGTCCTCCAATTCCATCTAGTGTGAAAAGATCCAGAAATGAACTCAAAGGGACACGACATGGTTTGACCAAAATAACAAGACATAAACAATGAGACGCAAGGTCTACGATACCTCATACAGGTTCTCACATGGTTCTTACATGGATTTTGAATTGTGACCATGGGATTACATTGGTGCGAAAATATGTTGCAATAGAGTATAGGTACCCCTACTAAAAGTGGGGTAACAACTAGCTACAATTGTGGGACACGCGCTCCACCTGGAAGGATGTGAGAGCCCCAAAATATTATACCTGTCACTTGAAACAAGCTCACAAAATATGCATTGAATACTAGACAGGAATATGTTTGATGTCCTATGCCTTCCTAATATGGAAAAAATCAAAATGAAATAGTATCTAACTAAACTAAGAAATGAAATGGAAATGACTGAAATAAAATGAAAAGGAAATGTAGCCCCCTCGAGCTCACTTGGCAAGTTCATGAAAATGTAAAGTAAATTTCAATAAAAGGTACCATGTTCTAATCCTCAGTTTCTTACCTACGGTCGCGTGCTCAGGGGGCAACACGGTTCACCTAGGGTTATAGTGGTAGCAGTTGGAGTTGACCTTGTGTCATGCGAGTAGGAGATTGACCCAGTTGTTGAATCCTCTAGACATAATGAATTTTAAAAGAAAAATGAAAAAGGAATCCAAGAAACAAATATAATGCTCATAATCGAGAGCTTATTTGATTCTACCTCAATCTAATCTAAGAGAAGTTAATAATTTCACGAGAGGTGCTCTTAAGGCCAATATAGGGTAGATGTGTTGCTATTAGATTTAAGTATTTTTAAATAATATTTTTTGAAATTTTCTTTTTATTAATAAAATTATGAACAATTTTTAGATAAAAGAAAATCATAATATACATACAACATTAAAATATATAACATAGAAATAGTACTTATAAATTAACATCCATTTTACCCTATAAATTAAAATAATGATTCATAACCATATTCAAAAATTAATAAGTACATAAAAAATAGTACTTACAATATAACAAGATTCTTAACCATGAATTTTCACCTCATTTTACCATGGAGATTATTACTTTCTTACAATACCATGGATTATCAATACCATATACCCAAAAACCATAACTAAATTCAAAAATCATTTTTTAATAAATATTTTATTTTAAATTTAATTTTATAACATTTAAAAATTAAAACCTAACTACTACCCGATCGGCGGTGCGTGCTGGAGGTTGGAAAGGATGGCAGAAAGTCATGAAAATTATGAGGATTAATGGAAGGGTACCTCCCACCGCCCCCCACACACTCATGACGATGGGTGTGGTGGCCTCCCGCATGCATACATGCAGAGGTGGTAGGAAAGCTGGTGGGCATGGAAAGGAAAAGGTGGGAGGTGTTGTAGGTAAGGAAGGATAGGGGAGAGGTAATGACATGGTAGATGGTGTATTTAAGGCAAATTAGGGGAGTGATAACCACATTGTTACAAATGGTGGTGGAAGCGGGGGCACTAGAGCAAAGAGGTGGAGGCATCATTGACGACATCAGTGGAGCAAATCTGGGTATGTTTCTTGGTCCTGCAACCCTCTTGCTATGACAACATTGTTTGTTTATGGATGGAGGGTTCAGGAAAAGCCAAGGGAGGGGAATTGGGGGTCTAGCTGGGGAAAACACTACAGGCATGGGTTGATTGCTGTCTAGTTTAGTGTTTTGGTTTCAAGGTTCCTGAGTGTTGACTTGGTTAGCGGATGAAAAGCCCCTCTTGAGAGAAGCAAAGTGAATTCACATGACTATTTGGGTGGAATGGAAGAAGTAATGTAATGGGGAAGGGTAGTCATGAAGGAAAGCAAAGGAGCGATGCAACTTAACTAGGCAGAGGGGAATGGGAAGGCTCAACCTTTCTAGGGAAACCTTGTCTGGGCAAAGGGGAATGGGAAGGCTCACCTGTGCATGGGAACTCTTGCTAGACCGAGAGAGGGGTGGGTCAACCGAACTTTGTATGAGTGGCACCGGGAAGGGAGCAGAGAGAAGCAAGATAGGGCAAGGCAACTGGCCTCGTTTCCTGAACGGGCTTTCACCCAACCTGTGTATGTTTCAGAAAGCAATCGAGATAGGAAAAAGAATAAAGTTAATGTTGGTATTGAAATTCAACGACAGAGTTTAACTCATCATGCATTTGAATAGGGTGTGTACAAAGTGGAGATGGCTCAGCCTACAAGCGGAAGAGGGCAGGGAAGACATGGGAGGGAGCCTGCAAGGGAAAATGACCCTAGCACCTTGGAACTGAGAAGAGGAAGGAAACCGGTAGAACACTTCATCAGTGAAGCTGCTGCGTATTACAGGGAGGGAATGGATGTTGGTATCCGTAAGTTGCTGGAAGAATGGGAGGAAGAAATTAAACAACAAGGCAAGGCTGAGGAGGAGATTGAGAATAGGAGGACTATAATCTTGGATCCTGGGAATACCAGAGGCAGAATAACTCAGTTTAAACATACCCTTTATTTTTATTGGCTTATGAAAAGCCTAATGGGGAAGGCGATGGAGAAAATCTCAATGGGTATGGTGCTGACGCTCCAAGATATGCCCAAATATAAAAAAGATTTGCAAGAAATTCAATTTCAACTTCATAAGTAGGACATCCGCTGGACAAAATTCAAAGGAAAATCCCTTGCATCATCGAACTAGATGAGATGCCCAGTGATTCTGCCAAGGACTCAGCATTGGTCGAGTCAACTTCAAAAGAGAAGCAGGAATATCTAGTTAATCTGGGTGCTTTTTGATTTCACGGGTAGCATTTACTTTACAATATGCATGCTTATGATAGATAGACATATAGATTCTTACCATGAAACTGAAACTTATATAGCTTGTTCAAAAAGGCTGGTACTTTATTATTGTTGGATGGCTTATAACGAGGATATGTGTCCAACAGACTTAGTTTGATAATGGCCAAGTTGAGGCCACTTATGTCACATAAGTGGTGTAAATTTGTTGTTTATAAATAGAAAATGAAGGACTTGCTGAGCTTAACCAAAAAAAAAACTTAATACTTACAAGAAACATACACTATAACAAGATTCTTAATGATGGAGATGTTTTAGCGGTGTAAATATTTGTAAACATTTACATGTGGGCTTATTAAAAAATAAAATAATTATAAGAATTATAAAAATAGAAAATTTGACTTTGTCAGATTACATAAATAAAAATAAATAAAATAAAATAAAAATTAATAATAAAACTAGCCTCGATACATCTTAACTCCAGATCTACCAAGCGCCGAGAGGGGGAAAATCTCTTTTCACTCTAAAAGAGGTTCACATATTAAGAAATTTGATCTCTCTCGACACTTGGTAGATCTGGAGTTAAGATGGATCTAGGCTGGTAATAATAATAATAATAATAATAATAATAATATTAATTCGATTTTAAGGTCACAACCAAGCGAGACACCAAATTGGTTTATGAAACCCCCTTGTTGTTAGGTAAAATCATAAAACCAATGCAACCAAAAATTTTATCATTAACATTGATTTTAACTCGTTTGGTTGCTACGTAGAATAGGGAAACATTGAGCTTGTGATAATTGTACCTTGGAACTTCATTCTTGGCTTGGACAACATTTTTTGGAAAACTTCATCACGTGGAAAGAAATAAAAAAAGTGTCAATGCACTTTTGTGCCACTACAAGCTTCTTCGGTCCACAAGTTAATAGGATTAATATGATGATATTTATCATTATATGCACAACACCACTCATTATTGTTATTTTTTAAATTGGTAGGCAAGGAAGGCTTGGATGATGGCTCCAAATGGAACCTTCATAAATATTGTTTTCCTCCTTACCTCCTTATTTTCCCCTAATCACACGTGCACAAAAATGATGAGATGATTTTGAAAAATCTGAAATATATTGGAAACTAGAAAATATAGTTGGTTGTTTTGAGAGGGAAGTTGAGAGCTCATGAAATGTGTCTAAAATTGTGTGATGTAGCCTGCCCAATATGTCAAGGTTCATGTCCTTATTCTCTAATGGATCTTCATACACCTAATAACCACATGCGAAGGCTATCCACTACTGAAAAGTCTCATTTGTAGCTTGAATGGTTAAGTCCACTTTCTACACTTGTACATGTGCCTACTCTTGTTATGAGTTGTTATGGTTGTTCATAATCACTGGGGAAACTCTATTGCTGATGAAACCAAAGTTATGAAATCTAGCATACCTTAATGTTTATGTCATAGATAGGATCACATATGAAGAGAAAATAGAATTAAGATCTTCGTGCCCACCATATTCTTCAATAATAGGCCTATTTATTGATTCCTCCTCTTCCAAGTCACCATTTGATGTGTCATTGATATCAATTGTTTGGAAAGAGGAGTTGTTGAACTTGCATTTTTTATCTAGAGGAGGGTGGGTGGGTTCTTGAAAGATTCTGACATCAAGACACTTCTCATATCCTTGTTATTAGTTTATTTGTTGATCCTTGATGGGAAAATGAGGAGATTCATTGTTCTCTTCACTAATTTCTTCATTCTTGAGATGGATTCCCATGGTCTCTTGATTTTTCTCTTCAATAAGATCCTATTTACCACTCACCTCATCTATCTCCTTTTGACTCTTTAAATAGGATGTTCACATACCATCGATTTATGTCTCATGATAAGAAGGAAAATGGTGAACCTATGCATGGCGATCTTCTTATTTTTCACTTGCATAATATTTTTCAAACTTTGAGAATTTGGTGCATTTCTTGCCACATTTCATTTTGATTTAGCTATAGACCTCTGTATATATTTCATTTTTTGGGATACGAGAGAAATATGATATGGAATAACCTTTTTGATAACTATTTCCTCAAACTTCTCGATATAAGGCTCATCATATTTTGCTTTGACATAGAAGGAAACTGAATGTGTCCTCCTTTTTTTTTATTTCTTTAACATTATCATTGGAGGGATGCTCACCATATTTTGTAGTAAAGTCATTAATCCTTTCTTGAAATATCCCTCATATACCAATGAAGACTAAAATATTTTTAAACTCTTCAAACCCATAGATCCACCACCTTTGAAAACTTTGAATGCATTAAGGAAATGATTCTATTTATTTGGGCTCAAAGTTGCAGTACCACTTCCATGGTCCATACCCTTGAATTGACGATGCAAATGATTTCATTAATTCAAATTCAAAGACATTAAATAAGTGTAAACTCAATTCATAGTACATAGTTTAAAATAGAAAGCCTTGTGGGAGAAATCCACAAAAACCTATCATTATAAATTTATGTAGGAACCAAACTATAGTAAGAAATTTTATAGGAACCAACCTATTGGAGACACAAATCTCCTTAGTTGAGCACTAACTTGGCAAGATAATATGTAGGCACCAAATTATTTGAAACACCAATCTCCTTGGCTAATCACCAACCTAGAAAGACCTCTATAGGCATGAACCTAAGGTATTCATACATAGAGTACTTCTAAATTCACCTACATGCTTCACACTTCACATATTTCACAACATCATCATATCCTTAACTTTCATTCTCCCATACTCACTAGGTTCAAACCCTATTATATTTAGCCTTGATTCCCTAACAACCTTATAATATCATTCTACATAATATAATCTCATACTAGTGTACTCCACAACATCGCAACCCTAAAACAATGTACTTCACACCATACTAGACCTTAGTCCTTCATAGCTCACCTATAACACTCCATGAAAACTCCTTAGACTCATCTTGCATACCTTTAAACCCTAAAAATACTCTTCATCTCCTCTTACACACCTCATATATATTTTGTGCATTTGTACTTGATCTTCTTGATTGGATATTCTTTAAATGTGCTTATCTATCCTCTATTTATGGTGTTCGTGTGTTCACTTATGAGGCCAACTTGTAAAAACTATCTAAGTTGACCTGCACTTTCTGGCTAGGCTAACATGACAAAATATTTCATATCTCGTCATTCCTATAGAGTTAGAGGGAGCACCATATATTGTTGGAACAATATCAGAGTATGATTTTCAACCATATATCTTGTGCTCCCATTTGACCTATGTATTTAGAGGAAAAAAACCTTCAAATATAGGATATCCAAACCGAGCATCGAAAGCTAAAAATCAATAAAATTTCCAACAATGTTCATATTGCAATATTTATCTCAGATCTCTATCATCTCCCCTTGTCTTTAACAATAATGACAACAATAATTCCAACAATATATATTTTTTTCATTAATTGCAACCCTTATTGAATTCTACAACAATATTGTAGTACTCCCTCTGTTTGCAAATCTCCTTGTATCTGTAATGCTTCCTCCCTCTGCAACTTCTCCCCCTTTGACATCAATGGAAAAGGGTTTCTCCCCCTAGGGTTGTGCTTCCCTTACTGAAGATATGACAGGGATATCATTCCCATGTCACGACGATCACCAATTGAGATGCACCCTATGAGCTTATGCAATGCCTCCTTTGAAGCCTTGTTGTTGTAGATATTTGTCAAGCCTTGAATGCCTAGATCTGTAAGATTTCCTAGTCCACAAAGTGCTTTTTTTAGTCTATATACATGATCTTCATTTTCTATAAATTGAAATCCTTCTAGTTATTCAATATATACTTCTTATTTTATATTCCCATTTATAAAGGTTGATCTGAGATCCTTTCAATATAATTTGAATTTCTTGAAACACACATATGCCAAAAATATTATGATTGCTTCTTATCTTGCAACTAGAGTAAATGTTTCTTCAAATTGAATAACCTCAACTTGAGTACACCATTTACAAACAAATATTTCATTTTTTTACTACTTGTCTATCTTCATTCAACTCATTTCTAAAGACCCATTTGGTGTCAGCTGATTTCTTGTCTTTTGGTCTAGACATAATTTCCCACATTTCATTCTTCTCAATCTAGTTTAGTTCTTCTTCCATAGGATTATCCCAATGCTTATTTTCACTAGCTTGTGTTAGGTTCTTGGGATCTATTATGCATAGTAAAGAGAAATTGCTTGGTTTGGTGTGCTTATCAATCCTTTTCTAGTCCGAACTATCGTATCTATATCGCGAAAAATCTAATTTTCTAAATGATACTTTTATACAGATATAGATGGATTCTTTTGATATTAGCATTCTATTTCTTCATATTCTGCATTTTCTTCTTCCTATTTTCATTATTTATAGATTATTTGGATGTTTAGTTATTTGTGACTTTTCTTTTTGAGGTATTGCTTCATCCACTCTTACATGAATGCTTTCTACAACCTTGTGTAGTATTTTGTTGTAACATTTGTAGACCTTGCTTTCAGATGCATAGCCAAGAAACATAACTTTGACTATTCTGGAATCAAATTTTCCTAAATTATCTTCATTTATGTTAGGCCAGTCTTGGTAACTCCAAGAATTGTTAATTTTTTGTTAGGAAGAGTTATTAACATATACATTGGAGATGGAGACTCTTGGAAGTAATGTTCTAATGTCTCTTCACCCTCCCATTTTCATATTTTCAATATTTACAGTATTTACAATGTTTTCCCAATTCCTAAGGATTACGTGTTAACATCCCCCCCTTAATCTGAAGGGATGTTGGTGAGTCCAAGCATCATTTCGAATCTTTCAAACTTTTCTCTTCCAAGCTCTTTGGTGAAGATGTATGCAATTTGTTCATTTGTGGAACAATGGTGTAGGTGAATAGTCTTGGCCTCAACATGATGTCAAATCAAATGATACTTTGTATTGATATGCTTGGTTTGATCATGGAAATTTGGATTATTGTAAAATTTTATTACAGAGGTATTGTCAATCAAAAGAGGAGTATAATGCACTTGTTTCTCCTGCAAATCCTCAATAATTTTCTTGAGCCACAAAATTTCCTTTGTTTCTTTTGAAAATACCACATATTTTTCCTCTGTTGTGAAATCTGTTGGAACTGACTGTTTGTATGACCTCCAGGTGACAACTCTTGAACCAAGACTCATGACATAACTTGAAGTAGATACTTATTTTTATTTATATCCACAAAATCTGAGTTAGAGTATCCAATCAGGCTAAAGTCATCCACCTGTGTATACTTGACTCCAAAGTCTTGGGTTCCCTTCAAGTACCTTAGAACTCTTTTTTCAGTAGACTAATGAACCTTACAAGGCTTTAACATAAACGTGGAAAGGATTCCAACAAAAAATGAAATGTTTGGTCTGGTAGTAGTGAGGTAATTAAGACTTCCATTAGAGAAATTTTGAGGTCTAAAATGGGCCTCCTAAGGAATATTGTAAAATAATAGTGGAAATAATAAAATAAGGTTACATTAAATCATCAAAATTTAGAAGGAAAAAATACTTTTTCAACTTGTGTTTTCAACTTATCTCCCTACGATTTTACTCAATTTTCAAGCGGGAACACTCTTTGGATGAAAAATTTAATTCCTAATCCAAGGATTACCTGCGTTTCATACTTTTGATGGACCCTGCTACATGAAAAATGAGAAATACATGAAAATCATGATTGCAATCATGATTTTCATGTATTTCTCATTTTGCATATAGCAGGGTCCATCAAAACTATGCAACGTGGGTATTCCTTAGATGAGGAATTAAATTCTGCATCCAATGTGTGCTCTTGATCAAAATTTGAGTAAAACCATAGGGAGATAATTGAAAGTACAAGCTGAAAAAAGTAGTTTTTTAATATTTTTACTTTTTTACTCCAAAAATGGCGAATCCTTCCCCTTGGTAGACATCATCATCTTTAATCCTATCGGTTCTTATAAAGTTGATTTAGGTTGTACATTTTTGTTTTGAGGCCCATTTTTTACCTCAAAATTTCTCTAATGCTATGAGCTGTTTTTACTTTGTGGCATCCTCAAATTCATTTTCTTCTTTGGATGTGAGCTTTAAATTTTGTTCCATTGGTGCTCAAAGTATTGCACTCATCCATGCCAAATTTGTTCAACAAATATCCAATGTACTTATTTTGAGAGAGGAGTGTAAACTTATAATGTGGGGTTACTTCAATACCCAAATAGTAATGAACATATCCAAAATCTGTCATCTCAAAAACTTTCCTCAATTCTTTATTTATGGATGTAATTTAATTTTTATTGTTCCCTTTCATTAGTAGATAATCTACATAGACCACAAGATATACAATTGTTTTTCCAAATTTCTTGACAAATAAAGTTGCATCATCAAGATCACAGAGCTTGAAATTTAGTTTCAAAAGATGCTTAGTCAATTTCTCATACCAGGCTCATGGTGCTTGTTTGAGGCCATACAAGGATTTGATAAGCCGACGTACTTTGTGCTATTGTCCCTTCAAAAAAAATCTTTCTAGTTGAGACAAAAAAAAATTAGCTTTTAGATCTCCATTCAAGAAATAAATTTTTACATCCATTTGATAGACTTTCCATCCATTTTGAGCTTCCAAGGCAAAGAGAGTCTGGATGGTAGCCCACTTTTCTGTGGGAGAAAAGTATCCTCATAATTGACCCCTTATTTTTGTGCAAAACCTTTTGCCATGAGCATAGCTTTATGCTTGTCAAGTGAGCCATCTGCTTTATACTTTTTCTTGAAGATCCACTTGTTTCTAATTAGTTTGGTTCCAAATAGAGGGCCCACCAGCTTCCAGGTTCCATTCTTTATCAAAGCATCATATGCTTTCTACATTTCTTCTTTCCATTCATCATGAGAAGAAACTTATTTAAAGGAAGTTGGTTCAAATTTAGTTGGGGAATTTAATTCAAAATCATTAGAAACATCCATATCAACAACTAAATAATAATCATCTACATCACCTCCATTTTGTCTAGTAGAAATTCTTGTTCTTGTATTTCCGACCTCATCAGTGTGAACATTGTCAAGTGCCTTAGTGAGCCAATTTGGTGGACCTTTCTGAGATGGTCCAACCTATTCAGTTAACTAATATGGGGCTAAAGATATAGTTAGCTTCCAATTCTCTCAATCACATCATTGAAAGTGTCTTCTTGATTAGTGGTTGGAGCTTCATTAGGAGGAGAAAGTGCTTTAGAAGGAGATTTTGCAGATTGATCTAGGATAGGGATCCCCCCTTCAAGATGTGGAATCTCATTATCAAATTCCTAAAAATATTATGCATGCCTAGATCTATCAAAGAAATCAAGCTTCCACTCAACAACATTGTCAATCTTGGAAGATTCAAGAAAAATTACATCTCTAGAGAGTACATGTTGAGAAATCTAGGGGTAGCTAGTTAGGTGATTTCTCTTACTTTGATCATTGTTTGTGATGTATTTATTTAACTTGATTAGATCCTTATTTCACTTGATTATATTTAGTGTTTTGTATCATCAAACAACTACCAAACAATAAAGAACAATGATACAAGAGGACACAAGATATAGGCTATCAGTCAAGGCCAAAACCTCTCCTCTTGAGAGGAAAACTCACAAGAACTCTTCTCTTCTTATAAAACTTCAAATGATGAAATCCAAGACCTATGACCCTTGACCAAGATCTCTCCAATACCAAGTCAACTTCCTTCTTCAAGAACTTCCTTCTTTCAAAATCAACCAAATCAAACAAGCCTAGTACCTCCAATTTTTCAAAACTTTGAACCTACAACTTCGGTCTTTCTCTTACCTGCAACTTTTAAACCTCATGTAATTTTGGCACATGTGCCCAATCTAGGGTAATCTTGATCTCTTCTTTCCTTTGCTTGGAGAGTGCTTGATTCCTTAAAAATTCAACTTCCAAAACAAGTCTTCTTGGCACCAAAATGATACTTTTAGATGGCTTTGTAATTCAGTCTACCTGCAGTAGATGTATGCCATAATTTTCTTCAGATGTGTCAGGTATAGTTGCCCAGAAAATAGAATGATATATTTTCTACTTATTCTCTGTTATGAACTTAAATTCATAACAATTAAATAAAATATTAAAATATTATTTAAATAAATGAATTATTAATTAAATCATTATTAGCAAATAATAGTTTAATGAAAGAGACATCATCTCTAAGGAACATGTCTCCCTGATTAGGCTGGCCAGTCACTCCTATTTAAGGAGAATCACCTCACCTGTAAGCATCATTATATCTATATATATATAATATATATAATAATATATATATTATATATATTATATATATATTATATATTATATATATATATATTATATATATATATATATATATATATATATATATAAAATATTATATAATATATATTATTATATATAATATATAATATTACATCATAATTTATTTGGTGTTTATTTATCATCAAACAATGATTTAGATTAATTTCTAACAGTGGTATCAGAGCTAGACTTCGTCTGGCGACACCCACGACAACTTGCTGGCCTTCAGGCCCTATGGGCCTCCCATTTCTGGCCTGTTCGGTTGTTTCGTTGTTGTGTACTAAATGGGTTGTGTTAGTGGGTACTAGGTTGAATGACGGAAGGAATGGACGGCTGTGAAAACAGGCATGGGAAAATAGTTGAATCAACAATGTAGGCAGCTAGTGCGTGGGGTAGTGGGCCACCAAGGAAGGCCGCGGTGGGCGTGGCTCAGGTTCTGCTGGCAAAGTCAGGCCCCGAGATCCACTGTCAGGTTTTGTCGCCGTGGAAGATGTTTGCTGGGTGAACATTGAAGGTTTACATAGCCATTGGAGAAGTCACAATGTTAAACACCGCAAAAGGGTCGTGGGTTAGGTTAGGTCAACGGATGTGACCAATGCCGGTTTAATTTTTTTTCTTCAATCATTCGGTTATTTAAAAAAAAATCAATATAAAATATAGTCATTGTTTATATATATTATATATATCATGATATTATATATTTTTGATTTATTTAGTTAATTAATTAATTAAAAAAATATTATTATTTAAAAAAATTGGGTCTTCAAGAAAAAAACGAAACAAAATGACGAGCAACAACAGTAACGATATGAAAAAGATTCAAGAGGACATCAACAAGCTAAACAAATTCCTGGATAGTGTCAAGAAGTCAGTTAGTAAGTAGGACTAGATGGCCAAAGATATCTCTTACTTAAAAAACTTGATGAGCCGACGCTTCAGAGAGACCGATCCACCTTCAGCTACACAGAGTCCCAAGACTTCGGAAGGTTAGACTTCTCTAGAGCATGAGTTCTTGAGGCATGAGAAGCAACAAATACCCCAAATTAACTTCAAAGGAAGCCAATATTATACTCAATCTTCCGGAAGGAACCATCTTAAAATAAAAAATGGATTACCTAAGTATGAATTTAAGAACTTTAAAGGCACCGTTGTATGGGTAAATAAGATGGATGCAATTTTGTTTAGCAAACCCTCCGCTCGGTGAACAAGAAAAATTCATGATTGCATCCAACTACTTAGAAGTAGAAACATATGATTGGTTTTGGTGGTGGTCCTCTAAATGCACAAGTTGCTTGTTCAATTGGAAAAACCTTAAAAACACTCTGTTGAAAAGGTTTCATGACGAGGAGGAGGATGATGTCTACGAGAGATTTGTTAACCTGAAGAAAAAAGGATTAGTGAGTGAATACACTGATGAATGGGAATTATAGCAGTAAGGCAGAGAGGGTTTTCAGATGAGGAGCTGCTAAAAATGTATCGTTGTGGCCTTAAATATTACATTCACAAAGAATTAAAATTGCATAAACCCAAAATTATTAAGGAGGCCAGACATGCAACCATAATTATTGAGCGAAAATATAATATTCAGAAAGCACCATATGCCAGTAACGACAGGACTAACAACTATTCCAAGGGAAAGGAAGTTAAACCCTCGTCATAAAATACTAGTAAGTACATTCCACCACCATTACAAAGTGAAGGAAAACAACAATCTAATGTCGAAAGGAAAAAGTATGGAAAATGCTAGAAGTGCGGAGACAAGTATTATGCAGGACACAAATGCGCAACACAAAAATTGTACAACTGTGAAGCTGAACAAGAAGAGGAATATTTAGAAGACAACTCTAACAAAGAGGACAATGAAGGAAATGCAAACCCTAGTCTAGAATCAGAAGACGATATGCCATGAATTTCCATAGTATCCATCACAGGGATAGCTCAACCACATACAATGAATCTTAATGGTCACATCAAGAAGAAAAGTGTTATTGTTCTGGTGGACTCAGGAAGTACGCACAACTTTGTAGATGCCAATGTTGCAAAAAGACTAAACATCTTTGCTTACCCGGTAGTAGACTTAAAAGTTATAGTAGCAAATGGAAAGCATATAAATGGAGTGGGTAAGTGCTGTAAAGTTAAGTTGCAATTAAGTGACTATGCAATGGAGTCCAGTTTTTATACGGTTCCTCTAGGAGGAGTAGATGTTGTTTTGGTTGTACAATGGTTAAGAACACTAGGCACATATTTAGAAAATCACATAAAACAATTCATTAGATTCAAATGGGATGGAAGGAAATATCAGTTGTTCGGGTTTTAGGCACCACCAACACAAGTCATCTCTGCTCAACAGAAGAAGAAGCTTATTCGCAAGGAGGCACCAACATTTGTTGCACAATGTCAGCACTTGGAATTATTATCGACAGAAAGGACTCATCAACCATTAGAGATTTCATCCTTCATCCAGAAATGCAAGAAGGTTTTCCAAGATCTACCAATGAAGTTACCACAGGAAAGGAAAATTGAACACATTATCGAAATCAAACCAGACTCAACTCCATTTAATGTTAAGCCATATCATTATCATCATCACCACAAGACAGAAATAGAACACTTAATACAAGACCTGCTGAAGCATGGAATCATTAAGAAGAGTAGAAGTCCATACGCTGCACCTGTAGTAGTGTAGCTTATGAGTTAAAGTTACTGGACAATTGCCAAATCCATAATACCTTTCATGTATCAAGTCTCAAAAGAGTATTAGGGAAAAACCAAATAGAACAAACAGAAATACCTGACACTGATGAAGAAGGAAGAATAGTCCTTCAACCTGAAGGTATACTCGCTATCCGAGAGGAGGTTTTACGATCCAAGACAATAAAGGAATACCTCATCAAATGGAAGAGGTTACTAGAGGAAGATTCATCTTGGGAATCAAAACATTCCGTGCATCAACACCCAGGCCTACCTATGCTTCAAGGACAAAGCATCTTAAGGGGAAGGAAATGCTATGAACTTAAATTCATAACAATTAAATAAAATATTAAAATATTATTAAATAAATAAATTATTAATATTAATTATAACCATTAATTAGCAAATAATTAGTTTAATGAAGAGACATCAATCCCAAGGACATGTCTCTCTGATTAGGAAGGCCAGCAACTCCTATTTAAAGAGCATCACCTCAACCTTGTAAGCATAATTAATTTATTATATAATATATATATATATATATTATATATATATATATATTATTAATATATATATATATATATATACATATACATATTACATTCATAATTTATCTGGTGTTTGTTTATCATTTAAACAACGATTTAGAATTAATTTCTAACATTCTCCTCTCCTTCGATGTCTATATCTTGTCTTCTATTGCTAAAGATCGAACTTCTTGTGCTTATTTTCTACTTATTCTCCTCCCCTTCGATGTCTATGTTTGGTATTCTATTGATAAAGATCAAACTTCTTGTGCTTATACATCTCTTTCAAAGGAGGTCGAGTTCTGCCTTATATATAGGATTCTTCAAGGGGTTGAACAACCCTTCAATAGGCCAACATGTCTTCTCAAGGAGGTCAACTTCATTTCATAGTAGATAGGATAACTTGTTGACTACTATATGACAAGGTCTTGGAGGGTCTTCTTGACATTTTTACTATACAAAAATTTCTTTGACTTGATACAATAAGCCCAAATGGGTATGGTAAGATAGAGGGTATGGTACTGGAAAGTTAGAGTGTTGGACACGCGGTAAAGAACACCTTAAGATAGATTGTCCACATAATCAGGGTGGTAGGCCTCAAATCTATAGTTCACATATGGCACAGACTGTTGGGGATGTTGGTTAGAGCATTCCTGATATCTATGTAGCATTGTAAAACATACAAACATGCCATCAAGAATCTATCATTGAGACAGATGGTGAGCTTTGTGAGCAAGTTATTTCTATTTTTATTGACCTTGGATCTAATTATAGCCATTTTAGTTTGTAATTGGTGGATAAGTGTGGTTTGAATAAAGTAGTGCATGCATAATCTTGGTTAGTGTAGTTGGCTAGAAGTGCAAAGAAGCAAGTTCATCATTGAGTAAGATCTTGTGCATTTTATTTGAATGGTATGCCTACTACAACACATTTGAACGTATTACTGTTGGGATCATATAGTATGCTATTGGGTATGGACTGGATATACCTTCATAGGACCAAGGTGGATTTTTATGACAAGGCCATTGAGTGCTTGGATGACAATGGGGAACCAAGAGTCTTATAGGGAGGAAGAGAGCCACAACAGTTAGGAAGGGGACAACAATATAGGCAAATCATAGTCGTAGGAAAGGGTGTGTGTTATTTGTAGTACATATCTCTATTGACAAAGGTAAGGAAGTTGAGGATGCAGATGTTTTGAGAAGGTGCCCAATTCTACAATAGTTCCAGGATGTGTTTCCCGTTGAGATTTCAAATTTGCCACCTCACATGGAAGTAGAATTTTCTATTAAGTTAGTGCCAGGGGCAACTTCAGCATCAAAAGAACCTTACGAGATGAGCACACCTGAGTTGGTAGAATTAAAGTTTCAATTGAAAGATATGCTTGACAGGTATACATTAGGCCAAGTGTATCACCTTGGGGTGCACCGGTATTGTTTGTGAAGAAGAAGGATGGTACTCTCAGATTATGCATTGACTACAGGTAGTTGAACAAAGTGACCATCAAGAACATGTACCCGTTGTTGAGGATTGATGACTTGTTTGATCAAATAAAAGGAGAAACAATGTTCTCGAAGAACGACTTGTGATCAGGATACCATTAGGTATGGATCAAGGAAGGGGACATTTACAAGACAACTTTCCAGACCAGGTATGGGCATTATGAGTTTGTTGTAGTTCCATTCAGTTTGACTAATGCTATAGATCAGAGCATGGTTCACCCCTCAGACTAGATGGGCCATGTGTTGGTCTTGCATTCATGCCAGTTTCTTATTATTGTAATACCATGTGCTTGTTGCATTTGTATGGTATGGGTCATGGTTGTAGTGATGTCTCCATGTGAAGATGATGTTGTTTTTATGAAGTGTGTCATCATGAGTGTATGATTGGTTACATGTTTTTTTATGCTTGTGTAATGTTAGTGTATAATGATGTGGTGGTCGTTTTCATGCATGAGGTCATGGTATCTGTAGTTGTTATGGTTATGCATCAATTATTGGACTCTAGCTAGAATGATGGTTATGTGGTTATATGATTATGTATTATATGTATATATGTTGTCATGGTTATGTTTGTACATGTATTATGCTGATTTGGATGATCTTGTAGATGAAATATCCTCCCCGAAATATGCTAAGGTATGTTGGTTTATTGCAATTTGGTTTAGCTAACGTAGTATGCCTTGCAGGAAAGAGATCAAAATGACTAGCAAGATTGTAGACTACAAATATTCTCCATATGAATTAGATGAGCAATGTGGTGTTAGGAACTCTTATGATTTAGTAGACACATTGAGAAGCTTGAAGGAAGGAATAAGGATTTGTAAGGCAAAAAATGACAAAATCATGTAGGCACAAGAGAAACAAGAAGAGGATAATGCAACACTCCTTCAAATTTTGTTAGAATTGTAGCGACAAGGGCCACTTCAGATCAGCCATGGAATGGAGGAAAAAAATAATGGGGAAAATGGTAGTAGGTCTCATGGTGGTCACAAGTCAGATAGAGATGACTGGATAGAGATGGAAGGTTGTTGGATACTCCAAATAGGAGAGGTGATGGACACATGTACTACTCTAGTTATGGTTCTGATAGGCATTATGACCGTCATCGTTACCATCCTTATAGTATGAGTGATAGGGGATACTTGTCAGATGAATTTAAGAAATCAAATCCACCTACTTTTGATGGAGATGTGAAGAAGTTGGAAGATGCAGAGGCTTAGATACTTGGGATGAACAAGTTCTTTGAGTTGCATGAGTAAAAAAAAAAACATGTTGGCCAAAATTTCTATCTTCATCTTGAAAGGTAAAGAAGATATCTGGTGGGAAGATGTGAAGTGGGTCAGAGACATCTGAATGAAGGAATTGATTTGGCATGAGTTCAAGAGGCTCTTCATGAAGAAGTACTTGTCAGAAAGGTAATATGATAATAATTTCAAAGAATTATATGAGTTAAAGATGGGATCAATGACAGATGAGGAGTACATGATTAAGTTCCTGCAGCCATTTGTTGGTCAGTGATATGACTCCTAGAAATCAACTTAATCCTACCTTCATTAATTCTGTCAACTTGGGATTCTTCTTATTTCAAGGTTGTTGACACAATCTATGCAAGGATAGAATTATAAATTATAAAGGCATATGAGGCTATTGTTATGAAAGAATCATAGGAAATACTAAAACTTATCCAATTGTTATAGAAGTAAATTTTCATAACAACAAATGTCTGACTTCCTACTGCTAGAGTTTCAAGATTCATAAAAGAGGTATATTCTAGCTCACCAATCACTTTATCTATTTCAAAATTATCTCAAGAAATTACATGCAAAAGGAAAATTACTTAATTTATACTACTACTCTGAATCTCTCTTCTCCGAATTAATTCACATAATCAAACCTCTAGTATTATGTAACTAATTCATGCAATTCAATCAACAATTTCAGGAAATATTCAACATAATTATAAATCATAAAGTTCAATCAATTATCTTCTATGAAAAAGGAACAACTAATAAAATAACCAATAATCATATAGTGCATAACCATATGGTAATGACACAAAATAGACAACAGATCCTCCAGGGACTTGGCCCAAGGTCTCTAGAAGCACTGCCTTGAGGAAATTCAATGCAAGAAAACTAAAACAAAGTCTTTAGTGATTTCATTAATATCAAAATTATTTACATAATAATTTGTAGAACTTCAAAATCGATTTGTTGTTCACAATTTCATAGTAAAGTAGAAGAGGTAAAGTTCCATCCTTGTTTCGTCCTTACTTCCGTCATACATATTACATCAAAATAATAATAATGGAGCTATCCTGAGAATCAAAATATTCTCAGGATTGCTCATCCTAACTATAAGATCCTTGGATAGTAATTAACATCTCCTTCAACTATCCATCTTGATCATGTGCGTGCCTTGAGCTGACTTTTCCATAAATAACATAACAACATGTTCATGCTTGAACGCTTTTCATTCGTCCGAGGGAACAACAATTGTTAATCAGATCATTCTGCACACCAATTTACTTAAATTAAAGCTCTATGCTATCTAAAATACTTAAATTAATGACAATGCCATTAACTAACTTTCAATACCCTTTTCTTCTTGAATTATTGCAAATTAAAGATAAAATTCTTGAAAAAAATATTAACTAAGAAAATAAAGAGAAGAATCATAACATTTCCATGGCCCAACATCACCCTCTAGCTTACCTTCTTGCATGTCCTCATGCAAAAATATGATTGACATGTAACTTAGTTAAGGAATAAGGTGGATAGGGGGATTCACCATAACACCGAAATCCGTTTTTGTTCTGGATTACTTTGAAGGCCTCAATTTCTTCTCTTTCTGAAAGATCATATTCAACACAATAACCCTCTGGATGATACCAAATGATGGGTCACCTGTATCTACATTCGATCCATGTAGGAGTTTCGGAGAAAACCAAGCTACCATAATGTTTCATCCGATCTATTGCTGCTTGAAAATTTCTATAATTGAAGGGTTCTTTGTTCTTAACCTCATTATGGGATAATTTCCATCTTAGCTTTGCTTCTTGGATAGCTTCTTCTTTAATGTCCTTAAAATATTCAAGACATGCTCGGAGGGTATTATTATGATTAGGACCCAAAGCAGAGATGACTCCATATCATTCCATGAACTATTTATGTTTCACAAGATTTCTCAGGGGACTCATGGGTTCACCCCTAACCCAGAGATCTAGGCTAGAATCTCTCTTTTGGAATACAATATAAGACTTAGACCATTTAATCTAATTTCTAGCAAAAGATATGAAGGCTTGGAATTGAACATCTCCAATAAAAGGACTGATATTTTCATCCCTCTGTTCTTATGCATATACAATTTACATACAAAGTACTTTGCATCATCATCTTGCTCTCGAAAGAATTTGATAAGATCAGAAATAGTACCAAACTCAAAAGGTTGCCTAGATCGTACAACTTTGATTTTCAACAACAAATATCGCTCAAGTAATAATAGGGCATAGTTCTTAGACGGGGATATGAAAGATAAGGTGTCAGAATAGATATAGCATATATTTTTTATTTGCTCCAAGGATTTTTGAAGTTGTCCTTGTATTTCCTCTTTTTTCCTCTTTTCCTCTTTGAAATCAGCATAGGTATGATCTTCTATGGCAGACAATTCCTTTAATTTCTGTAATAACTCTTGGTGCTCTCTGCCTAGGGCACTGCTTCGCCTTGATATCGTTTCAGGGTTTGCTGATGTTTTTCCAACTCTTTATTTAGTATTTGAATAGTGGCATCGTTAATCAAATGAGAGTAAGGGGGTACAACTTCTGTTTGTGCAACTCTATTGATGGTTACCAGTAAGTCTGTTTGACTATCTACTTCAGCTGTGGCCACAGAAAAATTAAGTTTTGTTTGTGTTTCTACAGAATTAGTGAAGATTTTGCTTCAGTTTGGGTTTCTGCCGAGTTAAGAAAATTTTCACTTTGAACTCCAACTATCTTAGTTTATGTTTTCTTTTTACATTGCCTTCTAGATTTTTTCAACCATTTCCTAAGTTGTTCTATTATTTTTCGCAATTTCTTATTTTCTCGTTTTAATAACTTTATTCTCTTATTGTTTTTCCTTTCCATTCTTGTAGTATATTTTATAGTGGACAAAGAACATTGACATTTTCATCAACAGGAAAAGTCACAAATTCTTCAGAATCTTGATCAACTGAGATTGTGTCAAATAAGTCATCATTGGACTTTTGTTTTTCAAGGGATGACAAGATGGTCCTTTCCATGGAAGAGCTTGGTTCTTTCACAGTCTCAGCAAACTCCCCTGATTGTTCCTAGAAATGCATTCTTTCAAGATTTTTTGAAGATGGTAATATTTTTGTATCATTAGAACTGGGAATGGAGGCCAAGAAATTAGGAGTGGAGATTTTCTCAGGTGGGTTATCAAAACGTCCCACATCTTCTTCAATAATGAAAAGGGTCCCCATATTCTCCAAAACTTGGGCTATCTCTTCTTCATAGATTTGAGGCGAATTTCCCTGTTGTTCTACAAGGGATTCTTGAGACGACTCTATCTCTGATGCATTTTCAATAGAACGTATGGGTTGGCTTGCTCTGGACAATCTGACATACATTATTTTCTTAGTAGGGAAAGATACTAAGACAAAAGCTAATCCCTTCTCGGCTCTAGTTAGGTTTTATAATGTTGGGGTCTGACCTTGTTCTTGAGTGGCATTTTCTTCCTCTGGCTGAGTAATTTCTACTTCAGGTTGGGTATTTTCTGTTTCAAGATGAATGTTCTCTACCCCATGCTGAGCATTTTCTGTTTCAGGCTGAACGTTTTCTACTTCATGCATTTCTTCTAGAGATGGTAGTTCATTGGGTCTCATGAAGTTATCCTAGGTTAACTGTGATTGTATCAATTCTCTATGACTAACAATTTAATCAAACAGTGATGACTAACTGTAGAATTGGGGTCCTTAACTAGATTATAACAAAGTGAACAAGCCAGCTCATGATGAGACCTCTTGTCCTTTTGAAAATAGTGTGAGAGGCCATTACTCTAGTTTGTGCCATAAGGAAATCCCTTGGGTAACGTCTGAGACCATGGTGGGTTGGCTGTGATGAGACCCCCCATCCTATAGAAAAATCTAGCTTAAGTAATATATATATATATATTTTTAAATTGTTCTTTTTATTATTATGGGTGGCTCATACACTCCTTAAGACTTAGGGATGGTGTAAGGAGTATTAAAAAATGCCAAATAAAGTATGTCTTAGTCCTTTATTGTGTTTAGATAAAATCACCATTTGAGTATTATAATAAAATATAAAACTACTATGGTGGTAACAAATTATGAACATTTTATGATAATTTCGAAAAATCTAGATATAAAGAAAATATTCAAATTGATATGATATGCCAGATGAAAAAAATATGTTCTTCATGGGGTAGTGAATAAGATACCAGACTTGACACCATGATAAAATCAAGATCAATTCTTTTAAATTTACATCGGATTGTTCATTTAAGAGTAACAACCATACACAAAGAAAAAAAAATGAAATAGATGGGTGCAAAGGGAATGACAATTGTTTCAAAAGGAACATCGACTGAGATAAAAAGAACAACAATTGGAATTTAAGGAACTGAAATCGTAATAGGCTAGTATTCATGTCCAAATAATTGTAATCACGGTAATCGGGAATGGCGTACAGTCATTTATTAAAGGAACAACAACCGTAATAAATGGAACAACAGTTGTAATAAAGGGAACAACAATTGTAACAAAGGGAACAACAACTATAATAAAGGGGAAAACAATTTGTAATAAAGGGAATATCAATTGTAATAAAGGGAACATCAGCTATAACAAAGGGGACAACAACTATATTAAAAGGGGACAACAACTGTAATAAAGGGAACAATATCTGTAATAAAGGGAACAACAATTGTTACAAAGGGGACAACAAATATTTCAAAAAAATGTTGCTAGGCCGAAGGGAGATGCGGAAGTTTTTATTTTAAGGAGAGAACAAAATCACTAAGATTACTCCTCAAAATCAACTTAATCCTACCTTCATTAATTATGTCAACCTGGGATTCGTCTCTTATTTCAAGGCTATAAGCACAGCCTATGCAAGGATAAAATTCTAAATTATAAAGGCATATGAGGCTATTGCTATGAAACAATCACAAGAATACTAAATATTATCCAATCGTTATAGAAATAAATTGTTCATAACAACAAATGTCTTACTTCCTACTGCTAGAGTTTCAAGATTCATAAACGAGATATATTATAGCTCACCAATCACTTTATCTATTTCAAAATGCACTCAACAAATTACATGCATAAGGGAGATTACTTAATTCATACTACTCTAAATCTCATTTTTTCGAAGTAATTCACAAAATTCACATAATCAAACCTCTAAGCTTATGTAACTAATTCATGCAATTCAATCAACAATTTCAGGAAATATTCAATAGAATTATAAAGCGTAATTTCATTCAATTATCTTCTATGAAAAAGGAACAACTAATAACATAACCAATAACTGTATAGCGAATAACCATATGGTAATGATACAAAAAAAACAATAGATCCTCCAGGGACTAGGCCCAAGGTCTCCGAAAGCATTTCCTTGAGGAAATTCAATGCAATAAAACTAAAACAAAGTCTTCAGTGATTTCATTAATATCAAAATGATTTACAGAATAATTTGTAGAACTTCAAAATTGATTTGTTGTTCACAATTTCACGGTAAAGTATAAGAGGCAAAGTTTCATTCTTGTTTCCTCCTTACTTTCGTCATATATATTACATCAAAATACTAATAATGGAGTTATCTTGAGAATCAAAATATTCTCAGGATTTCTCATCCTAACTATAAAATCCTTGAATAGTAATTAACATCTCCTTCATCTATCCTTCTCGATCATGTGTGTGCCTTGAGCTGACTTTTCCATAAATAAGGTAACGACTTGTTCATTCTTAAACACTATGCATTTTTCCAAGGGAACAACAATTGTTAATCAAATCATTCTCCACACCAATTTACTTAAATTAAAGATCTATGTTATCTAAAATACATAAATTAATGACAATATCATTAACTGACTTTCATTACCCTTTTCTTCCGAATATTGCAAAATGAAGATAAAATTATTGAAAAACATAATATTATCTAAGAAAATAAAGAGAAGAAGCATACCATTTCCATGGCCCAACACCATTAAGGCATGTACCGTATCTTAAATATGAGAATGTTAAAGTTCGACGATTTGTAAGTGGTTTTCCATTAGCATTTAGATATCGGATTGAGTATGATGTGCCTTGGTCACTTGAAGAAGTTATTGGGAAATTGAAGCATTGCTATGAACAATCCAAGCATAAGAATGAATCTCAACAAGGATGGAAAGGGAAGGATATGAATAAAGGTAAGGGTAAATGGAAACTGAAAATAACAAGGCCTCGAAATGTAGAAGAGAAAGAAAATGTGACACCACAAAATAATTTCAATGCAACTAGACAGGAACATGGATAACAACATTAGCATAGAGGGTATGGTAATGGAAAGTTTGAGTGTTGGAAATGTGGTAAAGAACACCTTAAGAGAGTTTGTCCACTGAATCAGGGCGGTAGACCTCAGATCTATAGTTCACAGATGGCGCATACTATTGGGGATGTTGGTCAGAGCATTCCTCATATCTATGTAGCATTGGCAAAATAAACAGAGAGACCATCAGACATCTATCATTGAGATGGGTGGTAAGCTTTGTGAGAAAGTTGTTTCTATTTTGTTTGACCTTGGATCTAATTATAGTTATGATAGTCTAACTTGGTGGATAAGTGTGGTTTGAATAAAGTAGTGCATGCAAAATATTGGTTAGTGTAGTTGGATATAGGTACAAAGAAGAATGTTCATTGTTGGGTAAGCATTTGTGCATTTGATTTCAATGGTATGCCTATCGTAACACGTTTGAATGTATTATAGTTGGGATCATATAGTATTCTATTGGGTATGGACTAGATATACCTTCATAAGACCAAGGTGGATTGGTATGAAAAGGCCATTGAGTGCTTGGAACAATGGGGAACAAAGAGTCTTACAGGGATAGAAGAAATCCACATCATTTAGTATGGTGACAATGACTATTACACAACATTTTTTCATTGTCCCTGTACTCCCTGTCCACGATCCTAGCCACGATCCTGTAGGACCTCTACAATGTACCCGATATGCATTCCTATCATGAAGAAACTCCCATTGTGTTGCTCTTCATGAGCAGAACAATTCCCTTTTGCATCATTTCCCAAAAATCTTATGTTTATCCCAGTTTACAAGGCCGGTGCTAATGACCCATGTCCTCATGCTAATAAGTAGGGTTCACAACTGCCCCTTACGCCAATCGGATCGAGTTTCACCAAAACAGTCGTGTTGACCCCCCTCTAGTGCTTTTTTCTAGTTAGGTAGTCGCGTCGATGCCTATAGGTGGAGATTAGGGTTTGCTCCAGATCTCAACCAATGTGTCTTTCTCTCTTTATTTCTGCCTCTTAGCTTGTTTCAGGCTATTTCACCCTGACTGGAAAGCTTTATTTGGCTTGGTTTGTGTGCTTGATGATTTGCCTTCTTTTGCTTGATTTCATGAGTCTTTAGCTAGTTAGTGGCTCTAGGACATCTATCTTGCCGTCCATCCTGGTGATTGTGAACTTAGTGAGTCAAGTTGTTGGTGAATTTACTTGCATTTCATTTGTAGTCCTCTTATTGCTTTGATCTCCATCATTCAAGTTTGAAAGGTGATGCAGGATCAATTGTTTTGAGAAATCTCAACAAATGGCCCTGCATTTGTTATCTCATTTACAGTCCAACCTTTTGCCACCCTACTCAGATTTCCTTTATATAAGCCTAACAATTGATATTCATCGATCAATAGAGCCACTTGAAGGTACTATGTCGTAGATCACACACCTTTGATCCAATGGTCCACATTATATCACAATTGGATATCGCTATGGGCAAGCACTTAGGTCTCGACACACACATATATAATGTCGCGATGTAATATTTTCAATGGTCCCACTGCCCATCACATATCATAGTTTCCCAATGCTTCAAGCCCATTTCCTTTCCAACTGAAATATTGCGATGCAATGGATTGCAATCACGTGTCTCACTGTCTTATGGCCCAAGGTCCTATCACACACCAATGCTTTATTATGATGTGATATATCGGTGATTGCACATCACAATTCCTCAAGGCATGAGGTCCGCTCCCTCATAAACAAACATTGCGATTGCGATATGGGATGATCCAATTGTCAGTGGGATTTCACATCGTTGGTTGGAACTTAGATCAACGACTGGGATTTAAGCAGGATTCAACCATTATTATTAACACTACGGATGGTGATTTCCATTGAACTCTGAGTTTTTTATAACATAAAGCATAAAAATAGAGAAGAGTGCTTTATATTTGTTCCAAATGAAAATAAACATAGGCAAACAAGAGTTTTCAATGGAAATGACACATTAATGCACATTGAATCATTTATTCAATACAATAACACTTATAGAGTCTCGGCCCTCTGGCTCGATTACAACAATTAAAAGGACCCCTGTTTCAATATGGAAATCCTCGCTCTATTACTTGACTCTCACTTGACTCTATCTTCTCTCATCTCTGTCGATCTTTCTACATTACATTTTTCTTCTTTTTATCAATCCAATCATGCCTAACAACTCAATCTCTGTTTTTAAACATTCTAACAGTCAATCTCTATTTTCAAGCTCTATCAAACACCTATGCTAACAACTTATCTTTGGATCTAAAATAAGACAATTTCTACTTATTACAATAGTGAAATACAACTCATTTCTTGAGAGATCCAACCCTCTCGGCAAAAAATGACTTTTGACCGCTCAGGTCAGTGCAATTCAACTTGTTTAGCCACAACATGTGAATAGACTTTCACATTTCTAGCTAAGTCCATATGCTCCTGCATCAGATTCCCGGGGAAGAAAAGAATCATCCTTCAGACCTTCAGGGCTTACTTTGTACTTCTACAAATCTGATGTAGTCAACCATCTAGCATCCTCCATTGGCTATCCTTTCCATTTGATTAGATATTGAAAATAAATCTTTCCTTTGGTTCTTTTGGATACTCTTTTCCCTAAAACAACTTCCACTTCTTTCTTAACTGTCTTTGGTATTTGTTCTTCCCAGGTCAAAGTTTGAACTTCATCTTCCATAGTTTCCTCTTGTAGCTCTGCCTCTGTCCCTTTGTATGGATATAAATTTGCAATATTGAAGATATGTGACATTCCAATCCCTTCTGGCAATTCAATTTCATATGCATTAGCTGAAAAATTTCTTACAATTCTACATGGTCCTATCTTATTCATTTCCATTTTACTGTAAGTCTTAACCATCACTAAGTCTCCCACTTGGAATTCTTTCTCTCTTCTTTTCATATCCACTCTCTGTTTGTATTTACCAATGCTTTCTTGCAATATTCCTTTGACATCTTCCTCAATTCTTTACATCTATTCTAAAAACTCTTCAGCTTTTGCACTTCTTGTCTCCTATTTACCCAAAATTTTGAGCTCATACACACCTCTTGGATTCATTCCAAAAACAATCTGAAATGGACTCATTCCAATACTTCAGTTTGGAGTGTCATTATAAGCAAATTCAGCCTGAGCTAGTGCTAAATCCCACTGCTTAGGATTTTGATACACTAAACTTCTCAATATGTTTCCCAAGCTCCTATTTACTACTTTGGTCTGTCCATCTGTTTCAGGGTGGTATGCTGAACTAAAACTGAGGTTAGCTCCTAGTTTCTTCCAAAGAGTTCTCCAGAAATGTCCTACAAACTTTGTATCTCTTTCAAACACAAAACTTATAGGAAATCCATGTAATATTACAATTTCTGAAAAAAGTAGATTAGCTATATGTGTTGCATCACTAGTCTTCTTACAAGCAATGAAATGTGCCATCTTGGAAAATCTATCTACCACAACGTAAATGGAATCATTCCCTCTTTGAGTTTTTGGTAATCCCAAAACAAAATCCATGCTAACTACATCCCATGGTCGGTTTGGTATTGGAAATGGCTGATACAATCTTGTATTTTGACTTCTCCCCTTAGCATGCTAACATATCCTACACTTCTCAACAAACCTCTTAACATCAATTTGCATTTTTGGCCAATAATAAAAAGCATTCACCTGAGCAAAGTTTTTATCTTGTCCGAAGTGACCAGATAATCCTCCACTATGTTTCTCCTTTATTATGTTTTCCCTCATAGAACATTTGAGAATACACAACTTGTTGCCTTTAAACAATAAGCCTCCTTGGATGATATAATCTAACCATTGACTTCTGTTATGCACTATTGGATTTTGAACTGCTGTATAGATATCTTTGAAATCTACATCATCTTTGCACATTTCAATCATTTCTTCAAATCCTAAAACACAAAATTTTAATTCTTGCACAATAAAACTTACCTTGTTCAATGCATCAATGACTTTATTCAACTTAACACTCGTGTGATTTATCACAAAATTAAAGCTCTGCAAAAATGCTACCCACTTGGCATGTTTCTAGTTCAATTTTAGCTGGTTATTTATGAACTATAATGCATGATTGTTTGAATTCAATATGAATTCCTTTGGAAACAAATAATTTCTCCATTTTTCAAGGCTTGTGTAATAGCATAAAACTCTTTATCGTAAGAAGAATAATTTTTCTTCGCTTCATTCAATTTCTCACTGAAGTACGATATCGATCTTTTTTCTTGACTTAGAACTGCCCCAACTGCAACTCTGCTAGCATCTGTTTCAACTTGAAATACTTTTTCAAAATCAGGTAAAGCTAAAATCAGTTCCTCTGTGATTTTCCTCTTCAGCAATTTAAAATTCATGTCTGTTGCTTCTATCCACTTGAATGGCTGATTATTCTCCTTAATTGTTTAAATAATTGGTGCACAAATCTGACTAAAATATCTGATAAACTTTCTGTAAAAACTTGCAAGACCATGGAAGCTTCTTACCTCAAATATATTTCTCTAAATAGGCCAGTTCCAAATTGCTTGGACTTTCTCTGGATCCATATTCAATCCTTATTTAGAAACTACAAATCCAAAATAGATTAATTCTTCCTTCATGAAACTACATTTCTTCAGATTTATCAGTAGTTTCTCTTTCTGTAGAGTTCTTAAAACCAATTTAAGATGCTCTAGATGTTCTTCCTTACTTTTACTGAAAACTAGAATATCATTAAGATAAACAATAACAAACTTGCCTGCATATTCCTTCAAGACTTCATTCATCAATCTCATAAACATGCCAGGTGCATTAGTGAGTCCAAAAGGCATCACTAACCACTCATACAACCCATTGTTTGTTTTAAATGAAACCTTCCATTCATCTCCTTCTCGAATTCTTATTTGATGATATCCACTCCAAATCTATTTTAGTAAAATACTTTGAACCACTATGTTAGTGTTGGTCTTGAGCCCTCCATCGGTGATCAAAAGCTCTTTGCATATGCATATGTAGGTGTCTCATCAGCATCAGTTTTGCATCCCGTTAGGCATGCCACAACACTGATGGAGGAGCTGGTCTTATTCCCTTCTTGGCTTTGCTCGAATCAGGTCATATCATTTGAAAAAACTTGTGTCACACTTGTTTTATTTTTTGTCTTGAAATCCCAAGTCTAGGTCTAGGGTTTTGGTCAAAATCACTGCAAGGTCATGAGTCAAAGGTTTAATAGTCCCCAGCAAGCCGGAAGGAGGTATGTAAATATGTTCCATTGATATTTTTCATCAGCTACAGCTCATTTATACCTTGGATTTAAAAACCATGTTTTTAAACCCAAGGTCATGTGAAATTTGTAAAAATAAGGAGAATTTTCAAAAATCTTCAGAATGCCAGCAATAACCCTGGTTTCCTCGCCAGAGTCCATCAGATAGTCAACCTGCAAAAAGAACCAAGTGAAAACACTCAAAAAATCAATTTCAAGCAAAGTGAAACTTAAAAAACAGTGTTAAATTAAATTTCAAAACATACAACATTAGAAAGTGGGTTTGATGATTTAATTTTTCTAATGTGGACCTATAAAGACTAAATGTCCCTCTTCATGGCCTCATTATGCATTTGCAAACTTGTAAGACACAAGAGAGAGCAAAGGAAGGCGGTTTTGCAGCGTTTCGGGCATTTTCTGGGGTGCGACCACTCGAAGCTGGGGTGCGACCAGTTGGGTGGGGTGCGACCACTCAGCGCCACTCCCACAGTGTATTTTCAGAACTGGTGCGACCACTCAGAGAGGTGCGACCACTCGAGCCTGGGGTGCGACCACTCGGCTTGTGTTTGCTAGAAAATTGCTAAAACAATTAAATCGCCCTCCCAAGTGCCAAATCGACCAGGTAGGCTCTCAATTAATCAATGATGCCAAGTGATGATTGAATGATGTGTCTAATGGTTTTCTTCTTCAAAAATTTGCAAGAGAAATGGTGAATTTAGCTGTTGTTAATGTAGGCAATTATGCTAGGGTTTGTGTGTTGTCTCAAGGTTAAATCCCTCTTATCCCATCCTTGTTTCCTTTTAAATTAATTTCACAAATATTGATACATGTTTAATCTCTTATTTCACTTATTTCATTTGCAAGAAATGCTAAGTTTCCCATCCCAAAATTCCTAGAAAAACCTATCCCTCCCCAAATCCCTTCATAAAAAACCCTAATGCCCTTCATATTCCAAACAAACCCTAAATGCCCTTCCCATAGCAAACAAACTAAATGGACCAACAGCAAGGAGACAAAACAAAAGAATAAAAAATATATATATATAAAAAAAAAATATGTGAAAAGAAAAGTAACAATAAAATGCCAAAATGACCCAAATATGAAAAAAAAGAGATATTGTTGGGTATAAAAAAGAGGCAAGCTGCTGTTATGATATTTATAAAAAGAAAAATTAAAGAATACAGCTGTATATATTCGGAAAATGGACATATTGCTGTGGTTATGATCTACAAAATAATGTTGCTGTGCTTCCCAAAAACAAACCATGTTTTCCCTTTCTCTTTACCTCTTGAAGTTGTCAAACTCTTTTTGACAAAAATATGAATGAAGCCCTCCTTCCCCTATGACCAAATGTGCATGAATCCCTTTCAAATAACAGAGTTTGCTTCATTAAAGGACAAAAACTCAAATGAATAATGTTGTCTCATACCCCCCCCCTGTTGAAATATATCTTTCCCTCAGTCACCTATCATACATGTTTTCCCTTATGATAAAATCCTAATAAAGTATTTCGTTGCAAATGATTTCCTGAAAGATGAGATGATGTGTTTAACATTTTGTGAAATATCCCTAAAAATCCCTGTTTCTATATTTTCCCATTCCTTATTAAAATTCCCTCCCCTAACATTTCCCTTATGATTTTTTCCCCTTGAATACAGCATACTTCTCAGCATTTTGCAGGCAGAGGCAGCAGTTCTATTTATCTTTCAGCTTGCTCATCTTGTTCCAAAACCATGTAAGACACCGAGAGTTATGAGCCAGGTGATGACCATTCATCATCTACAGAGGTGGAGGTACAGCAGAGGCTTCGTAAGAAAGGTGGTCATCATAGGAGACAGGAACCTACTTCTTTGGCAGCATTGCAGGCTTGTCCTTTGGCAATGAATGGTTTTCGTTACATGTCATGTTTTCAGTTCTGTGAGAGGCTTGCTCAGATTCAGCATCATAGGGAGTTGGCCCATTTATTTGTTTTGCACCTTCATGATGGACAGGTCACTCTTGCAGGGGTGAATTTTATACTATCTCCAGAGATGATTTCAGAGGCTACCGGGATACCGAATGTGGGAGAGGTGTGGCCCAAGTGCAAATTGCTGGATTTTGTTTATTTTGAGCCATATGTCAGGAAAGCATTTGTGAGTCACTTTTCAGG
>APFE031372752.1:0-16796 GCA_000404065.3 Pinus taeda
AACCCATCCCCTGCAAATAAGTATCTATCCTGGAGTACCAAGCTCTGGGAGCTTGCTTCAGGCCATAAAGGGCCTTCTTCAGTCTGCATACATGGGACCCCTTCCCATGCACCTCAAAGCCCTGTGGCTGCTCAATGTACACCTCCTCCTGTATGAAGCCATTGAGAAATGCGGTCTTCACATCCATCTGGTGGATCTTCCAACCCAACTCTGCTGCTATCGATATAATGGAGCGAATCGAAGTATATCGAGCCACGGGAGCGAAGGTCTCCTCATAATCAACTCCCTCTACCTGGGAGAACCCTCTAACCACAAACCTCGCTTTGAATTTCTCAATGCTGCCATCTGCAGCATGCTTTACCTTGTAAAGCCATCTGGAAGTAACCACGGACTTGCCCTCAGGCCTCGGCACCACCTCCCAAACATCATTCTTCATGATAGAAGAATACTCCTGCATGGCCTCTCTCCAGACCTGCTGGCTAGCTGCCTCCTCATAGCTAGAAGGCTCAGAGTCAAGGATGCTGGTAGCCATTGCCATATAGCTACAAAACCTCTCAGGTGGTTTTCTCTCTTTGACCGACCTCTTAGGCTCAGCAACAGATGTGCCATCTCTCAAGGTGTCTTGAAGTCGCTTGGGCTTCCTCTTCCATGAGCATGCTTCTCCCATAGGAGAATGAAACTCCTCCTCCTCATCACCATCAGTAGCCTGAACTCCTGACCATAGTTTTAAAATTCGGCTGATTCGAAATGGAAACGGCCGAGTTGATCTGTTTCATTGCCCAAAAATATGACTCGGTGGAGGAAACGGTTCGGGAGGCCGAGTCAGCCATGACTCGGCTGAGTCAAGTCATGGTTGACTTGGCCAACTCGGCCGTTTCCACATCTACTCGGTCGAGTCATTAAATCCGGCCAGTCACCCAAAAAAACAAGGATTTTTCTGATTTTTTTTTTAACTTTTTAACATTTAGCTGATTGTTGGGGACTCCAAGGTGTTTTCTAAATTGGTTAAGTGCTATTTGGGGTCCATTTCCCTCTCCTAGTATTGATATGCTATTCAAATTTCATGGTAATGTTAAATTCTTAAAGTAAAAGCGACATTCTCCTTAATCTTCATTTTCATCCTTTTACTTAAATTTTTAACATTACCATGAAATGACTCAGGATGTTTGAGAGTGGTTCCGGCTTCATTGGATTTCATATGGAGAAAGTAGAATTTTAGATTTCATTCAAAATCCAGCAGACTTATCAGTTTTTCAGGATTTCAAGATTGGAGGATTGCAATGTTTCCATTGAACTTTGTCATGTATTAGGGTATGGAACTCGTATTTAATCAAGAGCACCAATCCCTCTATGTACCTTGATGTTAGTGACATTGGTTGTCAAACTCCTTCGGAATTCGCTCCCAAACCAGGAGCTTTTGAAAATGTCGCTCCCACTCCCGTTTTCGCTCTCGCTCCCCACTTTTGCTCCCACTCCCAAGTAACACTGCGCCAGATGATGCTGGCAACTCTAGTAGTTGCCAGTAGTACTGGTCACAGACTTTTGTTGTAGAGGCCATTTATAGCCTCCTTGGTTATGTGTTTTTGTTTTGATCTCTATATCAACATCGTGTATGTATTGGACAGTGCACTGGGTGCCATTTTGATATAATGCATATATTCATGAGCCTTTGTCTTCTATCTATATTATAATGCTGTGTGTTTGGAAACATGAATGAAAATCTTTAAAATTATGTGTTTTTATAAAAAATAAATATTTAATGTACTTTTTACAACGACCGAGTCATTGAAATCGAGCCGGCCGAGTCGATATCGAGTCGGAGTCGGAGTCGGAGTTTTAAAACATTGCTCCTGACTGCCTGTCTACTGTCCTCCTGCCTGCACCTGAACCTGTAGAAGTTGAGGTACCGTGTGAACTGTCCATCAGTGGACTCCCTAGTGAACTGCTCTGTGGACTGCTTTGCATGCTGCCGATAGCACCACCCCTCAGACCTCGACCACTGCTCACCTGACGGATGGCATTTCATAGATGTACCCTCTGGAATCCCCTGATCCCTGCGACTGATCAAACTGCTCTGAGGGACAGCTGATCCAATACCTGACTCCCGTGACCCTCCTAACAGGCCCTTCCTCCTCGAACTTCACATCTTCGCCTGACAACAACTTTCCTCGTACAGGTCTTAAATCTGAAATCGGCCTTTGAGGTCCTCACGTAGCCCAACAAAAGACACCATTCTCTGCGTGGGCCTAGTTTGGTCCTTTTTCTCCTTGGTATTAGGAGTATGTAATGCATCAAAGATACGAAGATGACCGAATATCAAGGCCTTCTTCCCAAAAAAAGCCTCCTCCGGATCAATGTGCCCCAAGGCACATTAACGCCGTCTGCAAATAAACCAGCATTTGCAGGCTTCGTGCCACAAAAAACAATGGCAACCCCTGATCATAACAGCTTTGGCAGCCCCTATGATGGATTTGTTCTTCCTCTCCGCAACCCCGTTCTGCTGGGGGTTGTAAGGAACAGTGAACTCCCTCCTAATGCCTGCCTCTGCACAATAGTCAACAAACTCTCCAAGGGTGTACTCTCCCCCATTGTCCGACCTCAGGGACTTGATCTTCCGACCTGTCTATGTCTCCACAAGAGCTTTAAACTCCTGAAATTGCTTGAATACCTCACTCTTGGTCTTCAAGAAATAAATCCAGGTCCTCCTGGAGTGATCATCAATGAATAAAACATAGTACTCATATTCACTCAAGGAAACATGAGACATTTGATCGCTCACATCAGAATGAATCAAATCAAGTATTCCAGTCGCTCTGCTGTCACTGCTGGGAAAAGGGGATTTGGCAAACTTGCCTGCCGCACATCCTCTGCAACTATCAAAGTGATCAGTACTGAAATCTGGCACACCTGTAGTGATCTCCCGCAAGGTCCTCAAGGCTCCATGATACATATGTCCCATCCCGCAGTGCCAAATCTCACACAGCTCAGAACTGTTAGCTCTGCTGTCGGTACTACTGCTCAATGCCAAAAAGGGCTGGAATGCAAACTTGTCCACCTTTGCATGGCGTACACCTATCACTCTAGCTGAATCAGCTGGAGTGCCCCTGGGATACATCAACATCGTCCTCCCCTGAACAGTACGTCATATCCTCTGTCCTCCAAAGCTGAGACGGACATGAGGTTCTTCCTCATCCCTGGCACATAAAGAACATCCGACACCTTCAAGGGAGGTTTGGACTCCCTCTGAAACGTCAGTGTCCCCACATCGACTGCTCTAACAACTCTGTCATCACCGAGTACTACCTCCATATCAGTGCAACTCTCTGAAAGCTCTGAGAAGTACTCACGGACTCCTGTCATGTGACGTGAAGCCCCACTGTCCACATACCAGATGCCCGAAGATGCTCTGCTAATCGAGGGAAAAGCATGCTCCCTCTGAACCTGTGTGGCAGGTGATCCTGCACTAGAGGGCTCACACGCAGTGAACGCAAACTCCCGGTCAAAACGATCTGCAAAGTCCTCAACCTCTGCTGAAGCTGCCACGCTCTGGTTCTTCACCTTCTTCTTCTTCTTCTCCGGACACACAACTGCATAGTGTCCCATCTTTTGACAATTCCAACACTTCACCTTGGAATAGTCCTTCTGTGTGTTACCCTGTTTACCTTTACCTTTGCCTTTGCCCCCACCATTGCTTGTGGAAGCCTGCTTCTTCCCTTTGCCTTTCTTGCCTCCTGTCGACAGTGCTACATCTTCATCCTGTTCAACTGGCTTGGCTGCCCCATGCTGACCTTTCCTGATCTTTGTCTGAATGCAATCATCCCAAAACCTCTCCCATGTGGGAAGGGTCTCACGTGCACAGACCCCATCAACAAAGTTCATCCATGAAGGGGGGAGGCCATTCATTGCAATCCGCACCAACTCAGTGGGTGGAATGACCTCTCCAATTGCTGCCAACTCATCTCTCACATTAGTAATCTTTGTGAGATATCCAGCTGCACTATCATTACCCATTTTAATGGTCTTCAGCTTCTCCTTCAGGACCTTTTTCCGGTTCTCATTGGTATTCTGGTAGAGATTGCACAATGCTGTCCACATCTCATGGGCATTTCTCTTTCCTCTCACATGAGGAATGCAATGGTCTTTGACTCCGTCTAGAATTAGTCTCTTACACTTGTTGTTCTTTTTATTATACTCAGCCAACTGAGTAGCATCAGTAGGCACAACAACAAGGTTCTGTGTGGTATGCACCATGATGTCTCATACTTCTGCCTCTTCAAAGATACTTTGCATTCTCTCCTTCCAAACGCGTAATTTGTATGCCCATCCAACCTATCCTCCACCCTCAATCCCAATGACATCCTGCTGTCCTAAAACTGAAAAATAGCACTGCTGTAGTAAAGATAAAAACTGTTGTTTGTGAAAAATCAGCTTGCTGGAATTTTCTAAGTGAAAAATCAGCAGGCTGTAATTTTCCTCTTTATTGTCCCAAACTGCACTTCAGCACTCAAGCTCTGATACCATGTAAAAATTTCTCTTTTCCCACCCCGGTTTTCAGTGTCACCTTATTTCTCCAAAATAGTTAAATGCCCTTTCCCATATTCATACATTCAACAATTGAAAAATAAATTTTGCTGAAAACACAAATTCTGGAAATTTTACAGAATGCTGAGAAAATGCAGAAATAAAAAATCAGCAGGTACAAACAACCATTAAACACATTTAAACACAGTGATTTTGGTCAAGGTGACCCTGGAAAAACCCCCTACAACTCTTGGGGAAAACCAGTTCGAGAGCTCTTTCTTATTTCTGAAAATGCTTTTTACAGTGAGAAATATTCAGCAAGCAAACTTTTACAACTTATCTCGTTTTCCGTGCCTCACAGCCAACTGGAAAATATTTGCAAACAGCAAAACAGGACAAAAATAAATGTTGTACGACCTCCTCGATTTTTGTGCCCACTTTCAGTGTTAAATGCTGTTGTACAACCTGCCTAGAAATGCGTGCCAGGCTGCCATAAATATGTTATATGGACCCCGATTTGCATGCAGAAAAACCCAGCAATACGCTGTACGGATTTGCCTCGATTTGCGTGCCAAAGTACAACCACTTGTTGTACGAACTTCCTTGGAAAATGTTCTAGCAAAATGCTCCTCGATTTCTACACAAACTGCTCTTCGATTTCTGTGCAAACAGCTGTACGGATTTCTAGAAAATCGTGCCAAAATCTGCCTTTCACTGTGTGCTAACTCAGCTGTAGAGATTTGCTAAACTGCTGCCTTGGAATGTGTGGCAAGCTGCTGTCTCCTTGTCCTCCCTGTCTAGAAATCTCCCTTGCTATTTTGCTCTCCTTCTCTCAATCTGCTAATGAAAGAATGAATGACCTTTTCCTCCTTTAATCTAACCCTAAGTGACTTTTGGGTGATCACTAAATCCAATGGCTGAAATAGATTGAGATCAAGGGTTGAGATTAAATGCTCATTTAAATCTCACTTTCTATTTTTTAATTCACCCCACTTTAATAAAGACCCACTTAATCATTTATTTCCAAAGTCACTTTTCCTTTCTAATTTTACATTGACTTTATTAAAGTCACTTTAAAATTAGACTTTAGTAACTTTATCACTTAAAGTCACTTTTAAATTAGATTTAACTTTATAAAAATTATAAAGTTACGTTAGGAGAAAAATTAAATTCTTTTGGGCACTTTTTCTTAGGCCAAAGATCAAAGCCTTAGGGAACCACCTGTCCTCTGGTACCAAATTTCAACAGAGAAGATAGCCACATCATGAGATCCTTTAGCTCCATTGAATGCTCGCATTTGTTCCATTATTTGACGATGATGATGTTCCTGGACCACCTTGCCCAATCGGCTATACACTTGCACCACACACTTGGCAGTTGTTCCAGAGCCCAGATGAGGATGTGGCTCACCATGGGAAATAAGGGGAGGGCTTGCATCATTGTTCCAACCCTTATAAATGGGATACATGCTTGTTCGATCCACTTGGAGACCCATGAGGATGTTTTTGTGCTCTCATAGCCACTTGGGAGCACCATAGGTCATTTACTTAGAGATAAAGGGGCCACCTCCATCACTATTTTTGGAGTGCTTCCATCCATTTTGGCACATGTTGGACTTCACTAGGCCTTCCAACGACCCTCCTAGCTATTGTATTATCATTTTGACCTTCTTGAGAGGCTTATTTTTCATGTTATGGAGCTATTTGGTGGGCTTGTGACCAATTAGGGTGTTATTTTGCACATTAGAGAAACTTTTAGCGGTTTTGTTAGGGTAATTAGACCCATTGAACTATTAGAGGCTCATATAAATACAAGTGAGGCCTCATTTGTAACTCATCATCAATTAGATTTGGAGCATTGTTTCTTCTGGAATTTCGCTATAGCTATTGAAGGACGAATTGGAGATTCTTTAATGCATTTTGATGTTTGGGTTAATGCTATTCTATTTTGGAGCTTCTCTCTTGCAAATATGATGGATGGATATACTTTATTTGCCATGTTTCTCTTTTATGTGAAATTTCCATGTTGAATGTATGGAATACTGCATCATGATGTTGATTGTGCTCTAAATTATGCGAAAACCTTGAATCACTTTGGTAGTCTTGATCTATTGCATGCGTTATTCATTGGGCAAGAAAAAGCGAATGTTCCTAGGGGTTGTTTTTGAAAACCTAATCCTAAAGCTCCATTATTAGACAAGTCGAAGTATAAATCCTTGTTGTAGTTGGGTAGCTGCTTCATTAGGGCATGCGATGTTGCAATTAGGCTCCTTGATAGAGCAAAACCCTATATCAATCTCATTCTTGACTCCATTCTCCCAATAGACTAGGCACTGGTCCTAGATCCTTAGTGATCACATTAACTTAACGAAATATCATTCTTTCACCTCTTTTCTTCGCCCCATAAGGATAAGGATATTTTATAGGGTTTGGTGCGAAATTTTAGGGATGAGGAATTTTAGGATTCTGTTCAGACAAGTTTCTTCATTTATGTTTACTCTAGGCATCCTCCAATTTTAAACGGATTCCGATGGTGGAATCTAAAATAAATTGATGCCCTAGATATCACACCAAGAGGGAATCCTTGAAGCTCCTTTGACTTGGGGATTTCTTGAACGTTTGCACTTTGTAGTTCATCATTCAAAACCTTTTCTCTTAATTATAGGTGATCATTGGATGAGCCTTTACCAAGGTATATCTCTCAACCCATAGTTTGTTATAATATTTCTCTCAAAGGGTTTTTCGTGGAAAGTCACCCTAGCTTATCCCAAAGCTCACACTTGAATCTGTCCATTGAATGAGCCATCCTTGCCTCATTTTGAACCATAGTATAAACACATCAATCAAAAGTGAGGGATTTTGGAAGTTTTGATCTCAGACATTGATCATTTTTGAATATTCCTAAACCTGAGGTCATCCTTTCCTCAAGACTTTCTTGGAGGACCCTTCTTTTGCTTCTAAAAAAAGCAACCTATTATCTAAGCCTCTCCTTTGAATGGGCATTGGAAATCACATTGTGGATCGTTATTGACCTCATCATTCTAGTGATTCCATATATTGGGACTCCTCCCATCGGTGAAAGTTCGTAAAGAGCACGGGACATTGACTAAGGTGAAGGTGGGTCCTTATCCCATTGTTGCCACTTGATCTAGTAGTAGTCCCTTTGGAACCCCTCTTAGGACCCTTGCTAAGTTAAGCGGTAACATTTTTGGTGCCGTTGTCGAGGAAACAAGACGTGTGTCTTGTTCCCCATACGACATATTGACATATCATTCTTGGCGACTCCATTGGAAGAACGAAGCGCTAGTTCTTCATTGAACTTTAAGGTTAAAGCTTGTAGGGTGAGGCAAACATTTCTTTAGGCATCTCTAAATTCACCTTGGCGAATCCTACATAATTTACATGTATATCTTAATAGGATGTCTTTCGTGGTTGAATTCCTAGCCTTGGACATCGTTCGCATTCTTGGACGCCCTAAGTGTCTTACTTGGGCTATCATACGTGGTGCGCCCAATTTTGATGGTGATCCTCTATTTGCAATTGATCATGTGGCAAGATTTGCCGCATATGCCTCACAAGCTAAGTTTGTTCATCACGATGTCCTCATGATGTTGTTCATGAGATCCCTCCATGGTCATAATTCATGTTTATGTAATTGCAAACTTCAGAGAAGGGTTGACTCAAGAAAACGAGGTGAAAATCTTGAATTCTATGGTATGTGAGCTCTTGTGATCTCAAGTTAACTTTGTTTCATAGTTTTCTATGTAAATTCTATGGTATTATAGTTTGTGATATCAAGCGAGTGATGCAAGTAATCCTGTGGCATTCATACTCTTGTATATGATATATTAGCTCTTGTGGCTCGATTATGTAAGGCATCACATCTCTAATGCATCTTATCACTAAGGAATAGTTGTTGAAAAGTGTAACTAGGTTCGATCTTCATAATGACATGTGTAGTTGTGATTTTATGTAATTGATGAGAAGAAGAAAAATAAAATTATTATTGTAATGCTTGTCTCATGGGTTTCATGAGCAAGGAATTTTATTTGTGATGGCTCCCATTGTGAGCCTTTAGGATTTGTCAGCTAGTCATAAAAGGACCCTTCTTGGGCATGCTACATTTTATATGAGTCATTTAATAGGTATGAAAAGCCTTCCAAGACAAGCACAAGACCTCTCCTTCATGTCGGCTACAAAATAGTATAAAGATCTCCTCCAAATGACATGTCAGCTCACCCTCCAACAAGTCGGCTTATTTTGACAAGGAAACAACTATAAATAGGGCTGCTTGACATCATTTCTGAGACAAAATTTCGGTCATCATACAGTCTAAAGTAAAAAAATGCGAAGTACAACGAGGAAGCCTAAAGATCAGCGAAAGGAGAAGGAAAGTAGAGAAAAGTTCTATGCTTCAGGTTTTGGGTTTGTTTTAGGGTGGTCTTTCTATCACACGTGCGAAGAAAGTGAAGATCATCTGCTGCAATAAGGCCGAGTTCCAAGTTAACTAGATTGAAGTCTTAAGGAAAATCGAGTCAAGCTAAAAGAAGACTCCATCACAAGGGAAGTAAATCAAGGCATAAGAAAAGGTCTTATGTACAAGTCAAGATTTCTTAATTAGGATTGTAGACCTAATACTAGGAGGCCAAAGGTTTGAAGCAGAAGGAGGTCGAAGTGGAAGAGGAGCCAAGACAAAGGAAGGAGTACAAGGTTGACTATCATCAAGAGAACTTGTGTCTTGGTCTTGGAGTGGCAAATAGGTCAAGGGTCTTGGTCTTGGTTTTCGTCAATTGGAATCTCAATAAGAAGAAGAATTTGTTAGGGTTTTCCTCTTAAGAATAAGAGGTTTTGGCCTTGGCTGATATCCTATATTTTGTGTCTCTTGTCTCTTTATGGTTTATGCTTTGGTAGCTGTTTGATGAAAAAGAACACTAATAATCTAAGAAAAGGAGGATCCTAATCTAAGAAAGTAAAAAGCATTCAAAAGCAGTTACTAATCAAAGATTCGATCGTGGTTGTTGATGCTTGGTTCTATGAGAAGCCCCTTATTGTCTGATGGATTCGACTTTGGCACACTTTTCTACTGATAAGCAGGTTGCTGATATTTGCTTCTATGAGAAGCCCTTTGTTATCTATTGGATTGTTTGCTTCTGTGTGAAGCCCTAGCTAAAGCTAAATGTATAGTTGGATGTTGTTGTCTACTAGAATGATTGAAGTCCGCCATATTTACTTTTCTCCTGTTGAGCCAGTTGTTGATGATTATGTGATTGGGCTGATCAAGGTGCTTCTTTAGCTTGAAGTCTGCCATGGTGAGCAGGGAGCAAAGATTTGTACAACCGAGGCAGAGTATATTGCGGCTAGTATGGTTAGCTGTGAGGAAATGTGGCTTTGAAATCTCTCTATGTGTCAGATGCGACCGTGACTATCAAAGCAGGATGAAATTTTCAAAGAATCCAGTGTTCCATGATAAGTCAAGACACATTGAGATCAGGTACCACTACATCTAAGATATGGTACAAAGTAGAATAGTGAGGCTCCAACACCTCGATAGATGAGCAGGTTGTAGACATTCTCATCAAGCCTTTGCCGAAAGCGAAGTTCTTATTCCTCAGAGAGAAACTTGGAGTGCAGGAGAATGTATCCTTCCTTGGGAGGGAACACTGCTGATCGAGAACACTTAGCATATGCCCTTCCTCCAGTCTTTGGGCTAGCCATGGACTTGGTGGGGGGGAATGAGCAGCGAGATTCTTGGGTGTGAGGGTACTTCTTGAAGCCATGAACTTGGTTGAGTACATGCCTCAGTATGCATCCTACCTGCAAGTCACCTTTGTGTCTTTATTGGCCAAGGGCCATATTGAGAGGGTTAAGCTTGCTGGGATTGCCACCCATTTGGCCAGTGGGTGAGGAGACTTAAGTGTGTGTGATCTTTACCAAAGTCGGACGTGACTGCCATGGACTTGGTTAAGGTAAATTTATCTCCCTAAGAGTTGGATGCAGGTGTTCTACCACTTGATAGCTGAGGATCAGTCAATGGACATGGGGTGTATGTGATCTTTACCAAGGTAATTTATGACTGCCACAGACTTGGTTGTGGTAAATCGATCTCCTTTATTGTCATTGTGGATCATTCTTCCATGATGAGATGAGATGAGATGAGGATGCAACTAACAACTTTCCTTATTTTGAGACATGTACATCTGAGATGAGATCTATGATATACTCTTTTAGGTCATGGAGGTTGACCCGGAGGCCATAGGGTGTGTGTGATCATTACCAATGTCATATATGATTGCCATTGACTTGGTTGTGGTAAATAGATCTCCCCTATCATCGATTGTGAATCATTCTTCTTCTATGGATTAAGACATCATTGTTCAACTGAGATGGGATCTATGGTATAGCCGAAAGAATAACTCCTTGCCTGAGAGGGAATGCTGAGATTGGATTGTGATGCTTTAGTTATGATCAAAATACTCCCTAACTAAGAGGGAGTGTTGAAAATTTGTAGCCATGGTTGACATTTTCATCATGTAAGGAAAATTGTGAAATTTATAATTTGAATTTTACCTCTAGAATATTTAAGTTGTCCATCTTTTGGTTAGGTCGATTGGGCCCTTAGAGGCACCCATTTGAACCCCCTTTAATCTCTATATAAAGGAGTCGTCCCTCCATCATTTGTACACACATCAATTTGTATCTTGAGATATCTGTTCTAGCGAAGGAGGAAGAAGAATAGATGGTCAATTTCATAAGGAAGGCTTGGGGGGTTTCTATTGCTCTTGGTAACTGGTTTGGTTATTCTATTGATGCTACTTCTAATGTATTGTTGAACTATGAACTCTCTCTGTCTCTCATGAGGAAGAATTTCTAGGTTTCCCCTTGTGGGTTTTCCCCTGGCCTCAAGCCTAATTTTTGTGTCTCGTTTCATGGTTTCTTGGTTATTTCTCTATTGCTCTCTTCACGGTGAATGGTTTATATTTTAACTGCTTAATGATGCAAAATTTTATATGAAAACTAATGCCAATAATGATTTTGAAGTTGTTATCTATGAGAATAAATTGTTCTTGTAATGCCCTAGTAAAATCAACAAATTCGACAACCTTAAAATTTGAAAGGAAATTCGACAATAAAAATTTAGATGATAAAATTCGACATGAACGTTTTGAACAAAGTCTATATATATATTATTATTATATATATATAAAACATCATAGTATAAATCCAATATAAATACATAATATTATTATCTATTATAATTAACATCCCATTAACAGCGACTAACTTAATATATTTATACTAAAATTTCTATATTATTATATATAAACTATATGAAATAAGTAAAACTATAATAAAAATTTAAAATAATATGATATAAAACCCTAAATTATTATTGTAAATTTTTTTTTTTTTATATATAAATATATTAAAATTTGTAATTATTGTAATAAATAATAACCTATATTAATTTAAACTATTATTATTAAAAACCTTTTAAGTTATGTAAATAATTATTTTTACATACATTTACAATTTTGATTATAACTGCATAAAAGGAGGCTTCAAGAATTGAGGTCCCTATTTTAATAAAAAGGATTAAACCCTCGTTGAATCTATTCAAATTTTATTTTAACATTCACTTTTGAGTTCAATTTGAATTTCTCTCGTGGATATAAACGAATAAATTCAATTTTATTTTAGGTTCAACGAATTTTGAATTTCAACATTGAAATTCGTAGAACCCGGTGACTTAGGTCACAAGTGATGATGATCTAAAACAATGAGCCTCTCCTCTATTTATGAGTAGGACTAATAATTAGCGTAATGAAAGCCCCTATAACAAGTCTGATGCTAAAATATGCTTCGGTTACAAGCCAACCCACTAACTTTATGAAATTATCCCTAATTAGCCACACATGTGAGCCGTAAGCTCTCTAGGGCTGATATCATCCAATGAAAGTGCTCCAAATGGCATGTCCAAGGGTGATGAGGTGTCCAAGGTGGTGTAGAAGCATGTCAAGTCCATGATTTGAGGGTTGGCCCTAAAATCCACCTCATTTCGTCCTATGGAGTCCCAGTGTCCAACTAGGGCACCACAAAGTGATCTCCATGGGTCTCCAACTGCTAAAAGTGGCGTCCTCTGCTCCAATGTTGAGGGCTTATCAGGTGGAACAAGCCCTCCCTAGTCTCCCAATGTTAGACCATCCTCCTCTGGGTTCTGAATCAACTGCCATCAATCAATTTGTGTCAAGGCCAACCTAGGGGCATGCTGGGTCCAACTATGTCATCCTAAAGAATTATGAAATCTAGGACAAAGTCAACCAACGTCCTTGCTGCTGGAGGTTCCTTGGGATATGTGTCATCCAATGTTGCTGCTAGGAGGCCCATGAATCTCAATGCTTTACTTGTTTATGCCAATATACTTCTCTAAAGGACCTGTGTACCTATGGAGGAGGTGCCTAAGACTTGGGCTGCTGAACCACCTGACCTGAACAACATTAGTGAAAGAAACCAGTGCGTGCGAGTTAGCCAGAATGTAGATCTGGGTAGGAGATCGATTTCCAGTTGTCGAAGACGAGTGTTGGAGGAAGTTCAGATTTTCTAGTGCGAGTTGCAAAGCGAAGAAGGATTCTAGACAGGGACCAAGCTCAAAAGGAGATAGCGGGGCACCAGATCTAGGTAGAGGAGTATGAGATTCCATTGTGCTAGATGGGAAGGGTTCAACGCTATTACAACTAGGAGATCAATTAGATCAGTTCCAGATTGTTGCAGCGGATCATCACCTTTGCTATAGGAGCCCACAGTATCACAATAACAAGATTTAGTGTCAGTAGAGCTAGCTGCAATGACATGAGTAGTGTGATTTGTCTAGTTGTAGGATGTAGGTGCAGTGCCAACTAGGAGATTCCCAGTGCAGAGCTATGCAGTTCAGTTTCCTGTGTAGGAGGACAGTGCGAGTTGCCAAGAGGGAGCAAAGAGATTTCCCATAGGGAGATCGAGACTCAGAGGGAGTCTAGCTTCAAAGGGAGCATCCCTATGGAAGTTAGCACTTTAGGATCTAGGGAGATCAGACTCATTATTGCAACAACAGTGCAGAGATAGTAACAAAGCAGTAGCAATAGTGGTATGAGTAGATCAGAGTTCAAAGTTGTAGAATTTCTGGTCAAGGTCCTAGGAGGATGGGATCAAACAAGTGTTTCCTCTTGGATCATTACCCTTGCTACAGGGGCCCACAGTTCAATAGCAGGAGGATCAATGTCAATTGGTGTAGTCAGTTCCAGAGTGACAGTTGCAAACTAGTTGCAGTCAGATGTTGAGGGGCGCAGAGTAATGTTGATAACAATGCAGGAGGCATAGTGTAGAGTCAATAGTAGCGCAAATTTCCCAGTAGACAGTGTAGAGGCTAGTAGCAGTTAGAGACTCAGGAGACAATTGCAACACAAAGACAATTGATTCAATATTCAATATTTTGGATGCTTCTTAGTTGCGGTAGTGGCAGCAACAATAACAACAGTGAGAGGGAGTGTTAGATGGATTGTAGTGTAGATGCAAAGTTGGCAGCAATACAAGTTGTACAGTGAAGTTTCAGCAACAATGTGGTTTAGCTACAATTGATAGCAGATGAATCAGAGTTAGTGCAGTGGTTGGTGGACAGTGGCAGGCAACTACAATTGTTAGACATTAGCAGCGTGTATGGAGGATGTTATGGAGACAATTGGAGAACACCTTCCTCGCTCAGAGGGAGTGTTAGTTTTTGTAGTATCAGATGATGTTCTAGTCTCAAACTTTGTGGAGAGGCTATAACACAAGAGATTTCCAAAACCTAGAAGTCATTTCTGGAAATTCCACCTATAGATGGCTCAATTAAATTAATTGATCGATAATAAAAAATTCCCAAGTCTAACTTAGGGAAATCGATTAATTAATAGTAATTAATTGAGAAAGGTGAGAATTCTGTAGAAACTCAGATGGATCGACTTGGAGATGATCTCAGCCATTGATTAAGTTTTAATCTTGGCCGTTGAATACTCAATTGGAGATTATAAGAAGAGGCCGATGGGTAGATGGAAAAACACACAAAAACACAGAGAGTGAGGGCCAGTAGTGCAAGTTCCTTGGTAGGTTGAGCTATCTAGCATCAAAGGTCAAGTAGAGGAAGAGAGTTTGAGCTAGAATGGACACAGAGGGGCAAAGACAGTGATTTCAGAGGAGGATTTCAATTCCAGAGAATCAAGAGAGGAGGACGAGTTTATTCTCTAGGAGGCTGTGCAGGGGTTGCACAATGCCTCAAGAGGACAATTTGATTTAGTTATGGGGATGTTCAATTCAACATCTAGATATCGAGAATGGCTTCCAGAGAGCCAAAGAGTCACTTCCAGCAGCAGAGACAGGCATGATGGCTTGTTGTGAGAGTGTTTGTTAGCCTCACGAGTGGAGGTCAGCGTAGGAGCAACACAAAAGGGTTTGTGTAGGGGTTGGACAACTAGCCTTTTAGAGTGAGTCAATTGCCGGGATTGCTTGGAGAGGAGGGTAATTACCCTTAGTTGATTTTACCAATATTTCTTTGAGAGTGGATAAGCTAGTTGGGCATCCATATTTATTGTACTTAGAACTTCACAGTTGCATAATAATTAAAACCCTCAGCGGTTGCATTGGTTTTCCCACATTGGGTTTTTTCGAGGACATTTATCCAAAAGTAATTGTTTCATTTTGTGTGTACGCTAGCATATTTCTCAGTTCCAACGTTTTTATTTCTACAACGTTTATTTTATTTGGTGAACAAATTGCAGTGTGATTAATTCAATATTAATAAGAAAATTAATAAATTGCTAATCAGTGAGGAGAATTAACTACAGTTGCTTCATTTCAAGGAATTTTCACATTCTCCACCCGTCTTATTTGCCTTTTGCCTTTTTTTGTTGTTTTTTCTTTGTATTACTGCTTGAAACTCTAGGACATGAGAACATGCTGTGAATGATGTATAGGAGTTATAACACCTTAAAGGTGAGCTAGTTTATCGGTCACCAGGGGTTGGGATGTGCATGAGTTCCTTTTATGATGTGATGGGGCAATCATGGGCCCTAGGAACCAGGGTGATGGACATAATGATAAGGGCTGGAGCTCATGCTTGGCTTTTCCACACGTGCTATTATTTAATGTCTCGACCATCTTTTGCGTTTTGTGATTTTCTTTTTGTTTCTTGCTGGTGGCCATGATATGATTTTAACTTTCTTTTAGCTGCATCAACCTCCGTGGCAATGTTTCTAGGCCCAACCCAAATATGTGGACAAGAGGAATGGGTGTGCCAGTGCCCTGTGGACCCAATGGTCATTTGGACCTGAAGAAAGGAAATAGTGAATAGGGATCATAATGTACAAAGGGAAATGATAAATATGGAATGGGAAAACTGGACCTCACTACTACAATTAGGGTTTCCCAAGTAGTAATCCATAGGTCAATAGCGAGATCCCACACGATTAGGATTGAAGATTAACCCCACCCTCACCCATTTAAGGAGACGAAACAAAACCACGGTCAAAGCTCTTCATTTTTCCAAGTCACCCAATAATCCATGCCCAAAATGCCCAAATGAAAAACAAGCAAAAGATCTCGGTTGCACAATGAAAAAGATAACTTTTGGGTCGAATTTCCCACATTCTAACATGTGCTCTTGACAAATGGGTGAGGAAACACACAACTGATGCAAGTGGTAGAGATAAAGTGGCACATCACATCGACTACAAAGTGGTTGTCAGGGGTTGTTGGCTACAATGTTTTTAAAACCGGAACCGGTGACCGGACCGGTCCACCTAATGAACCGGTTTACCGACCGGAACCGGTCTAACCGGGACTGGTTTGGTCTAAACGAACCGGTTTTAAAAAAATACATTAAATAATTAATTTCTAATGAAACAAAACTATTTTTAAGATGTAAAACCATGATTCCAAGCCAATAAAGACAAAATATGTAAAGTTTGCTCATTTATATACCATGTAAAGGTGAATATATCAAAATGGCACCGAGTACAATACATAAGAAATGAGGCTCTAAATGGCCTATAAAGTCCAAAAACAATGCTGCAAGCTATGAGGCCATTGGCCTACTACAAATCTACAGTGTACACATGATCAATCATCAAGTTCATCACCACTACTAGACACAGGATCATCATTAGGAGCTACATAGACATCATCTGGTTCAGAGTCTGAGGATGCCTCAGCCTGATCTGCAACCTCAGTGTCAATGCCACCAATGACAATAGAAGTGGACCTAATGGA
>APFE031372755.1:0-13144 GCA_000404065.3 Pinus taeda
TTTCTTATTTATTAGTGAATGAAAATTATGTAATTTATTCTATTTTAGAAAAATACAAACTTTATAAGGGAGGTAGGAGAGTGAGAGATTATCTATAGTTTCCATTTAAAAAAAGAGTTTCAATATTTGGGATATGGAGAGTGTTAAGAATAATTTAGCTGAATATTTGGTATTCTATGAGAGGCTAGAACTAACCATTTTTAAGAAAATCCCATACTTGATGATATTTTAAGATCTCATCATTAATCATCCAATAATAAGTAGTTAAACTCAAAGATCAATCCATAAGGGTTCAACTTCCTTTTTCACATAATATAAAAATGCAAAGTGACCATTTCTACTAAGTAGAGTTTCATCATGTCTAAGAGGCATATGAATTCCATGTGTTGGCTAATAAAGGAGTTGGGCTCATAAACAATGTTGACCTAAGATTATAGCAATGCTGATTTTTAAACCTTTAGCGTGAAAGTGGAATTAAACTATGGTGCATCAATAAGAATAAGGGAAATTAGGCAATTAGTGGACAACTCATTAATCGAGAGACATGATGGTCATTCTCTACATTCAGAATTAATACGTTGAAGGCGGGTAGCATTGCTGTAATGCCAGGGTTCGGCCCCGAAACACCAGACAGAGGTTTACATTGGTGCTTAAGCTTGGGACAACTTGTGGATTTGAGTCAAATTTAGAAAATGCAAGTGGGATCTATAATATAACTTCTCCATGGGCAAGGTGAGGGGAGCAGGCTCCAACAGCATAGCCTTAATGGTGCTAGTTGAGAGATGTCACTGTGATGAGGCCAGTGCAATGAATAAAGCATGACATCATAATAAATGTCTTCAATTTCTACCCTGGTTGACTCCGGGGAGGACCTTTATACAAGGTAATCAAGGCCATTATTCTAGACGCCCAGGTTTGTGACTGAAACGAGATTTTGCGTGTGTCAACATTGCCGGGGCGTTGGAGATAGCGTGGAGGGAGAATTACAACTCTCGACCGACAGGGAGAACGAGGAGATTAAATTTGTGTGACTATTAAAAATGAAGATTAAAAACCCAAAACCCTAACTAAAAACACACAAATACATAAATTTAGTATGAGTGGCGAGAAACCTGGAGTAAACACACAAATCTAATTGCGCACAAATCTAATTGTGCATCTAACTTTCAATCTACACATTCCATTCTAATTAACTTAATCTCATCTTGCTTGTTATTTTTGGAATAAAAATTAAACTAACTAATCTACATCTCAACAAACAAAACAAAAAAAATTAAATTAAAAACCAAAAACCTCACAAAAATACATAAAATTAGTATGCGTGGCCAGAAACCGGCATAAAACGGATCCAATTGTGCACAGATCTAATTGTGCAGCTAGAGATTCAATTGACACATTCCATTCCAATGAACTTAATCTCTGAAGAACACATTGATTCATCGGACAATATATTTTTTTTAAAGAACCAGACACGTTAGAAAAACAAAACCCTAACAATTGAAAGATATTATAAAATATGAATAGCTCTTCATTTTATCTCTGAAAAACACATTGATTCGTTGGACAATATATTTTTTTTCAAAGAACCAAAGACGTTAGAAAAACAAAAACCTAACCATTGAAAGACATTATAAAATATGAACAGCTCTTCATTTTCAAACCCAAAAAAACTCGTCAAAGCAACTGACCTGCTCATCAGAGGCATCCGAAGAGTCCAGCAAGGTGGCAGGATTGATACCAGGTGGTATTACCAACAAATTTGAATGTGGTGTTGGCATACGCGGCCCCTCCGTGTTTTCATACCGGGCGGCATTACGTTGGGAAATAGACGACCCACTTCTCGCATCTATGCTCTCAACAAACCTGCCTCCGAAGCCACCATTTGCATCTATGCTCTCAACAAACCTGCCTCTGAAACCACGATTTTCATCTACGCTCTCAGAAAATCTGCCTCCGAATCCAACATTTGTCATACTGATTGGTTCCAGAGAGATGTTGTGAGGGTCAGTGATACACCGGTTCACCCTGTCCAAAATAGGTGGAGGATGTACACTGCTATTATTATGGTAGGTTTTTGTTATACCCATTGAAAACATGGAGTTTGAAGCTGGATTATAATCAGAAGGGTTCCGCACGTGCTCCTCCTGGTAACTGCAACAAACTGGAATAATGACAGGTGAGATCCATTCCGGTCTTTGAGAATTAGCATCGTGGTTCCTTATACCCACTGAAAAGTTTGAGATTGAAGTAGAACTATAATGAGAAGGTTCCTAACATCTCCTAACATCAGCCACATGGTAACTGAAACAATCTGTAATAATACCAGGTGGTAAGCACACATGGGGAGCGAGAAAGATAGGAAAGATAAAACATGCAATACAATTTTATTAACAATTTTATATACATTTATAGTACATCTGGTAACCGTTGGGATTCACATCCCAAGGTCTCTTGGACTTTTTTTGTCCATTCGACTTCCACACTAACCCATTTAGGATTAAGTGTACAACATTCCCCCCCTTAATCCTAAGGGTTATGTATGAGTCCAAGAAGAGAGTTGTAATATAAAATGTGCAAAAATGCATGGCAGCACTAGGCTGAATGCGCTCTCTGAAATGTTGGTATAAAGGGCGGTGGTTTAAGGATGGCCACCAACACTCGAATGCTTAGTGCAGTTCTGGAACTCTTCCAAAACTCGCAAGAAGGTGAAGTCTTCTGCTAGAGGAAGTGATCCTATTGTTTTAAAGAGGGAAACCTTCAACCATAAAAGGGAGGTCTCACCCCGCATAAAAGGTAAAACTTCAACCTCAAAAGGGAAGTCTCAACGTGTGATGGTTTAAGGATGACCAACAACTCTAGAATGCTTAATGCAATTCCAGGAACTCTTCCAAAACTCGTAAGAAGCTGGAGTCTTCTGCTAGAGGAAGTGTTCTCAATTTTGTTCCCGGAACTCTTCCAAAACTAGCAAGAAGCTGAAGTCTTCTACTAGAGGAAGTGTCTCAGATTGCCAACTCAAGGCATGTTCAGGCATCTTTGTCTTTGGCTACAACTCTGAAACTGATATGGAAGGTTGTGGCTCAGGCTCGCTTGATGTGATTTTGAAGCTTGTAAATGACCATCATTTCCCCCCTGTCAGATACAAGGTGAGATAATGGAGAAAACTCAGCTGTAAGACTTTTCAATACTCTGGAACAAGTTTTGACATGTGTTTGGAATACCTTCTTGGATGTTGATGCCCATTGCCAAGAAGATCCATGCAAGATGAATCTATGTTCTTGGAGGATGTTTGTTTTTGAAGCATTTGTGTGAAGGATTGCTAGTTTTATGACAATGCTTACATGGATGAAGATCAAAACAGTGATGTTTGAGATGGCCAACTCGATCACAGTGTTGGCATTTGACGATCTGTTGTTGTTGCTGCTGTGGAAGAGGGGTAAAGTCTAGAACAATTTGAGGTGCACTGTCATGAGGAGCAGGTGAACTATCATGAATAAATCCATCACTCTGAAACTGAATGGGCTTGGCATAGTCTGGAATATGAAAGGACAAGTCCTTATCATATCCAAGACCAGTTCTATGCTTGTTGTGGACAAGCTATTCCCAAGGTGTGATGATGGGCTTGGGAAGTGCAGACTGAACTTCTGCATCTGCATGTAACCTTGCTGCTTTGTTTGGTACTAAATCTGAATGAACTGTAACATTCTGCTGATGGGTGGATGTCTCAATGTTCTGAACAAAAACAGGTTCAGAATGGTGTCTATTTTGATGTAGCTCTTATTGCTATAGCTGTGATTCAAGCTGCAAAAAATCAATCTTTTCCTGTGCATTTTGTAGACATGTCTGAATTTCTGAGAGAATATCCTTGCAGATTTTGACTGTATTATTCATAGTAGAGAGTATTAGATTGTCCACTAACTCTAATATTGCACTAATTGGAGCCATTTTTAATCCTCAAAAAAATAGTGAAACAATGAGGAAAAGTGACGGAGGGATAGGCCTGCAATACCCACGATCAATAATATCTAAAACATAGAAGAATGCATCCCAGGATTTACCGAATCAAAAACTTCAATCACTGGCCAATTCACACTTTCCCATTTCAACCTGCAAAAGCTTTCTAATATATGTTCAAAATCATTCAATATTATCAATCTCGATCCACTCACCTTCACGCAAAAACAGTACTCAAATGCTTCCTAAACCATGCCAATATTCACATGAGATTATACACATCACAGTTATATCATGGTCACTGTCATACACATCACTGTCAAGCCATGGCATACATCACTGTTACAAAGAGACTGTTATACACCAAAATTACTGTCATAAGGTTCACCTATACAATATCACTGTCATAAGGTTTTTCCATATAATATCATGAATTTCTGCCGAGACTTCACTCGTTGGAAAAGTCCCCTTCATCACTCATTGAAACCTGCAAGAATGGTCACCGCGGAATTTGCTGGACAATAATGGCGAAATCGTGGAACATCGAGTGATTAAAGCTCTCCTGCACACCGATGATCACTTGTTGTCACTGAAAAAACTGTGTTCTTAGGATTTGATTTTCAAATGTGGAGCATGAATTCCTTCAATCTCATCAAGGTACTCTCCCGTCGCAGTGCAAAGCTGGACAGTCAGAGTCATCAAGCTTCTCCAACAACCTCAAACGTTCAACACCTTCAGCTCTTCTATATGGCTGCATCCATAAACATCCAGTTGTTTAAGTTTTTTCAGCTGCCCCAAACCCCGTATTCTCTTCAGATTTTCACATCCAGATGCTCGCAGCTCCTCCAGAGATACCAGTGTTTCAATACCTGTGAGTTCCTCCACTTCTGTCCACCCGCTAAGGTTTAGGGCTTATAGCCAAAGAAAATTGCCTATGGCTCATTGGGGTAGCTCGGGCGGCTGCTCGATAAACATCAAAATCTGCTCACGATCTTTGGGGAGATCTCTCAGTCCAGAACCCTTAAGAAGACCACCACAGAAACGCAGAATCGCTTCGAAATTTTAAGAAGACCACCACACACATGCATAATCGCTTCCAGATTCGAAGCAAGAAATTGGGTGATTGAAATCCATCGCACATGGCCACTAAATTGCGAGAAAATGGTGGATTCTATCCAAGAAAAAGGCCGTCCGAGGATCCTCTGTTGCAGGGGCGGATGGACCCATTTCGTTCTCAAGAGGCAGCAAACTGTTCAAACTCTCGGAGGATAATCCAGAGAAACGAACCCACAGAACTATCGATGGATCTTGAGCTCACACGGCGAATTGAGTTTAGGAAAATTGGTGTTGGCTTGGAAAACCTCGGCAATACCTGTTTTCTAAATTCGGTTCTACAATGTCTCACTTACACAGAGCCTTTGGCTGCTTATTTATAGAGCGGTCGGCATAAGAAAATTTGTGCTTGTATCCATATAAGTGTCCATGAAATCTACAGATTCTATAATGGAGCCTTCTAGCCAATGGGAATATGCACCTTCTGCTTCGGTTGCCTCTTTTATACAATAATTGCAGGAACTCGATTGAAAACAGTAGCAAGATATTGTTTGCAACCTGCTTTGGATCTGAAAAATGGGAGTTAGGTGCGATTTCGATGGCAATGTGGGATTAATGGGGAGTCCGTCGTTGCCTCCTCCTCTCAATTTGGGATTGGGGGAGCCATGGTTTCGGGGTTTAATGCACCCTCGCTTCTTTTTAACCCCAGCGGGATTCAGCTGCTCGGTTCCTCAACTCAAGTTGGCAATCTGATTCCTTGCCTACAATTTGCAGGAAATGACTATAATGGCATGCTCATCAATGGCAGCGTAGTAGACAGTGGCCTCAGCAGCCTTCTCATCAGAGGTGGTCACGATTCAGTAACGCATTCAAACGCAGCATTCAGTTCAACATGAAACGTTTATGGACAGAGAGCACACATCTAATTTCAAGCGTGAGGATTGTAAAAGAGAGAGGTCGCAGGTAACGCAGAATAGAGTGCCGATATGGAAGACAGACATGTCAGAACAGCTTGGACAGCGCTGGCATAGGGACGTTTCATTATTCAAGTGAATATGGTAGACAGAGCGCAGGTCTGTATAAAATAATATGGCAAAAATAAACTGCAAAGAAAGGCCATAAACAAATGGCTCAAATTAATTATGCAGGGTAGAAATAGGCCTGCTCTCATACCATGTTAAACACACATGGGGAGCGAGAAAGATAGTAAAGATAAAACATGCAATACAATTTTATTAACAATTTGATATACATTTATAGTACATATGGTGACCGTTGGGATTCACATCGCAAGGTCTCTTGAACTGCTTTTGTCCATTCGACTTCCCCACTAACCCATTTAGGATTAGGTTTCCAACACCAGGTGACCTCCATTGTGGTGACCTCCATTGTGGTGTCCATGCAGTTATTATATTCATACTTAGGCATTGTTTGTTTTTAAAGGGGGAAATGGGTTTTCAACCGAGGCACCAGAGATGACAGAAATGGCAATGGAGATATCAAAGATGGCAAAGGAAAAAGAAAAATGGAGATAACAGAAATGGCAAAGCAAAAGAAAAAATATCTCTACATGCAACGATAAATAACTCACTATTGTTACGGAGGCTGCTTTATTTTCATTCTATGTTTTCAAAATAATAATGAATGATTATTTAATATTTATTCTAATTCTTCGTTTTGAGATAATAATTAATGATTTTCATGATGGTTGGGGAGCTACTTGGATGAATTAGTGGAGGCGAGAAAAGGAGTCCCTAGGTCGTGCTTGTAACTATATTTGCATTAGGGTTTCAATAAAAAAAAATGTATTCACATCGTGGTAAATAAATAGGCTTTACATTGTGGTTGTAATAAAATATTTATGAGATCATGGAATATAAATAGTGGTTATAATAAAAAATTGTATTTACATTAGGGAAGATAAATAGTCTTTACATTGTGTTTATAATAAGCAATTTAGGGCATCATGGAAAAGAAATAGGTTGAACCGGTGAGTGAAGGGATGTAACTGTTCAAATTTGTATAGATTGTCTTAAATACAATGTTTGATGAAATTTTTAAATAAATTTAAATTTTAGTATTTTTTTGGTTTTAAAAGATAATTTTATATAACTGCATTTTTTAAAATAATATTTATACTTACAGATTAATATTATGAGTTTGATTTTATTTTGTTATATTTATTAATGAGTTGGTTGAGATTTTAAATAAAAATGATAAAAATAACAAATTTGAGATGTTATTGGTATACATATTTTGATTTTTTTGTTATCTTTATTACTGAGTTAGTTGAAAATTTAAATAAAAATTATTAAAAATAACAAATTCCAAATATTTTTGGTATACCTATTAAACATTAAACAATAGAGTTTTTGAGATTATTAACTGATTTATATATTTAAAAATACATATTTAATTAATAAAAAATTATATTAATTAATAATTTATATTAAAAAATAATTATTTAATTTAAAATTGTTAATATTCTAAAGTATAGACTTATTTTAATATATAAATGAAATAGTTTTTTTCACTATATATTTTTAAGTTAATTTTAACCAAATTCCAACTTTAAGCTTGAGTCTAACTTGTTTAATATGTAGAATTTTAGGGTTAAAGAGTTTTTCAAGGAGCTAAATCTATTTCTCATTCAAAAAAATATTTTAAATATCAAAATATTACTATATTTCTTAAAATTGTATGCCTCATTGGTGTGAAAAAAAACTATTTATTCTACTAGTAAAACTAAAACTAAAATATATAAAATAAATGAAAATATTTTTAATATATTTATTATATATATATAATATATTATAGTATATAATTTATATATATATATTTAAATAATGGGCTTAGTATGAAATAATTTTTTTTAGTATATTTCTACGGAGTTATCTTTAGTGAGATTTTTCGAAAGTTTTTACGGTGGGTTTTTCGAGTAAAATTTCTCTCATATCCAAGAGGAATTTATTGAAATCGCAAGCTTCATGGGTAGTCATGTGCAAATATATATGAAGGAAATAATTGTTAAACAAATTCATTTATAAAAATACATTGGTAGAATTGTGCATGAAAATGGAGAACAAGAGCATAGTAGTCATGGAGCTAGGGTTTTTGTGTAGGTGTCATTAGGCTTTGAAGGAGATGGTCAACGTGAAAAATTCTAAGGGCTAATATTACCAAGTGGGCTATTTTTCCATGATTTTTCAAAAAAATGATTGTTCAATTTCCACTTTTTATAAGAATGATTTACCCAAATTACACAATATAAAATTATTATACCTTACAAATCACCAACATTATATAGGGAGTATTTAGAAAATAATTATAAATTTGAATCATTTTATAAATATATCATTAAACATTCTGTAATTTTCCTATTAGGAACTAGTGAGATTCGCCAATGTTTTTGAATTTTAAGATCATTTTTCATCCTTAAAATTTTCCATAAGATGATATTTAAGTGGGGGGGGGAGAGGGGCCCCCTCCTATCACAATCTGGTAATAGATAAAGGGAAGGGGTTCAAGGTAGGTTTTGCATTTGCAACAGAAGGTGTGTTAGGAAACAACGAAGGAGTGGATAGAGTAGTTAACCTAAACAAGAATGGCCAAAGAAGTGATGAGGAAAGAAGTATTGTAGGGAATCATAGAGACTAGTAGGAAGACAAAACATCAAAAGGGACCACTAGGCCATGTAAACCTAAAATAGTGGCAATCCCAATGAAATTAATCATCGATAGTGAGACATATGCCTTTAGAGAGCGCATGTGATGATATGCAATTACATGGAATTTTATGGGCCTCTAGATCACATAAAAAAATTATGTGAATTGATCAAACCCTATAGAGACCAAGAGGGGATATTAAGTTGCATTTGTGGTCAAAAGGGTTTCTTTATTATGTTTGCAAATATGGAGGATAGAAATCGAATAGTTAATGGCGGTTCCAACTTCTTTGCATTAGATGGACTGTACATGCCACCAAGGATAGAAAACATCACTCTAGATAAGGAGACCTTCACTAAGGTCCTAATTTGGGCTAGGTTGTTGTTGTAGCGTCCACAAACACCCTCTAAAATTTGGCTCGCATGCATATTTCGGAGACTACCTTGGATCATGTGATCGATCATTCCTTGGTCACCTGTATCTAAGTCGATGATGTCCCTAATTAGGGTTCCCTACTCTCCTCCAAACGCATAAGATTAAGGGGCATTCATGTGAGCAGAACCAAAAAAAGTTCGCTACTATTTTTGTCTCCATGCCCCTTTTTACCCCTCCCCCTTTTGTGTTGGTGACTTTCCTTTCTTGAAGGGGAGATGTGGCAGCTTTTGTTTGGTAGTGTACTCATAAAGCCATTAAGAATATCAATTATGAACATTGAACTAATGAGGTTGAATAACTTGTTGGATGAGATTGTGTGGCTTAGCCTCGAGAACAAAAGATGGGATGGTTTCATATTATATTGATTGAGGTCATCGATGACACTAATGGGTGAATCATTAAGATTTATTTTAGACACTATGGTCTAGACGTATGACTTATGTTTTGACATTAGTTGATTTGTTACTTCTTACTTATGCACTCATGATGGATGGTTATCTAGAGTTAAAGCCTAATTGAGCTATGGAAGAGTAATATATAGGGTCAGAAGAGCTACTAAAAGGAAAAACCGTAAGAGCTAGGCCAAGTTGGACTATGCACTGTGCAACTCCAGTAGCTAGTCAGTCTCGTGACAGCTTTGACTATGCCTTGCATAGTTTTGACATTCAGTCTCCAAGCCTCCTCGTGAAAATTGCACAATCTTCATAGACAGTCACACATGTATGTTGCATGTCATTCCTCTAGTTGTTTTTGGTTTTCTACTGTCATATTTCTTGTCATGAGTGTTTCTATGTCTCTAGGTATCACAAGTGTTAGACTACCCCTCAATAGCATAGGTACATTGGCTTCCACAAGAGCAGAGTCAATGACACTATTCAGAGCACAATTGGGGATGAAGTCGATCAAGTGGTTATGAACTTGCCTATCTATGAAGGCATCAAGTTGTTCATGGAATAGGATATCAATATGAAATCGCAGCGACATAACAGTGAGCAACACAATGAGCAGCAGCAAAAGGTAGCACACTTGCATGCGACACATGCAAGAGGAAGGTTGTTGACAAAGTAGAGGCGGAGCAAAGTTGCAAGTTCTAACAGATCCACTTCTTATGAATGAAACTTTGGAGACTAAGGCTATGAGGAAATGACACGACAAGAGGATCGCGTGAAGGTAGAACATGAGCTCCATAGGTGAGAGAAGGATTTGTAGGAGGAACATGTACGACAGGAGGCGCAACATGCATAGACTAATGAAATTGCGCCCATACAGGCCATAGATCCATTCAAGAGTCGCCATGGAGCAGACACAGTGTGCAATGCTATCGATCACATGCAAGGGTATGGAGGAGCATGGATGTCATTGTGTGCATGCATGAGATCCCACCCATTTGGCACACTCACCGAGGTGAAGACAAGAAGCAAGTTCAACTGGAGCTGGACATGTATTTCGACAAGCTGATACATATGGTCACCATCAAACACTCGGATATCAGCACAAACACTATGCATCAGTATGTTGTTGGTCCAACTGCGCTCAAGAAAATGATGCACATATTATTAGATGAGTTGGACAAAAGAACCATAGTAGTGTATCCGGATGCAACAGAGGCAAGAGTTCACTATGAGTAGGATGTCACCATTAAGCTCATGAATACCATCATGGAAAACCAAACTTGGCATCAGTTCACCACTGTCGATCATCGCAAGGATGCCGGAGAGTTGATATTACCACAACTGTTCGAGTGTTGGTGATAGATTGCATGGCTTTCTCAAGCCTATTTTTTCTCACATCATTACATGTGGATATTGGATGTAACTTATTCTAAAGTGGAAGTCCAAGTGTCGATAGTTGAATGTAATGGTCATAGAAGAGCTGAAGAGTCATGAGGGTAGGTGAACAGTCACATAGCAGAATGTCAAGGGTCACCCCACCCTTTGCTATATATAGTACCTCATAACTCATTGTAAGGGCTTTTGGTGAGCCAAGCTTCCGATAGGTGCATCTTAGAGAAATCTTGGAGAGTATTGTAACGAGCTTGGCTTTTCCACAGTGTAGAGCTAGTACATCTCTTTGGAGGAGTAGGTGATAGTGACTGTAACATTACGCTATGGGGGCCAGTGGTTGGTGAGGGTTGTACTATATGATTGGAACTTTCACTTCCTAATATAACACAACCATCATGTTTCATGCATATGTTTTTATTGTATCTCAACTATCCTGGTTACTCTAATGATATATGTATTGTTTGCTTATGCATGGATGTATGGAATCTTTCGATATAAGTATCTATGAATATTACTTAGATGTGTTGTTGGTTTAACCATCACTTTAGATTTTCATGTAACAATATCTCTAGCTTGGGATGCATCTTCGCTCATGTGTTCCCTTCCAAGTCATGTGCTTTCATAGGTTTTCAATGGGTGCACGCATCCCACTTTCTATGTGTTAGAACCGTTCATTCACCTTCCTTGGCTTGTTGCACATGTGACACCCTTGCTTCCAACAAGGGCATATTACTTTCTTTTGTGCGCAACTATGGTCAAGGGGATACCATACGACCCACTGATGGGACACCTACAACAAACAATGTGAGGTCTAGTTGGGAATTCTTAATGGGGATATCGCCTGAAATGTTGGCGGGTCAAGCATCGACAACATTTTGTCGCTAGAAGGAGGGACATATGACAAGCTAAGTCCTCATCTTTTGTTTTGAGTTTTCGCACATCTATCATGGATTTTGTTATAGTTCGCTCTTTGAAATGTCTGTCCAATGGACATATATTTCACATCAAGAGGGAGTTTTTGGATCACTTGTCACAAATCATGTATGATGGTCAAGGCAAAGTGGCCTCGATTAAGCATATAGATGCCTTCCATGTGCTCATGGAAGGCATGGAAGATTTTAATGAAAGAGAGGTTTGTTCATTGCTCGCACGCACACTTCACAACCACACATCATAATGTTGTGGCATACTACCTCATAACTCAGTGCACTCATTCAAGCAGTTCAGCGATCTAATCAAATCCATTTTCTTTCATTTTGATCTTCAAGTACATGGTAAAAAAATTGTTAAAACAATGGAAGGACCCACACAAATTATCTATGAAGTTTTGAGAGCGCTTCTATCTATTCATGTTTGAAGCCCCACAAAGCTAGATGCAATTTGAGTATCTCATGGATAGATTTGAATATTACCTTATCAAATATATTAATCCCAAGAAGAAGTTCAAGCTCAAACCCTGCAAAACATACTTCATTGATAATTTTGTGCAATCATAGATGGACACGGTCGTTGTCACAAGTGATTGTGTGTCATCCCCTTATCAAATAGTTCCATAACTGTAGAGCGATGTGGGAGAATATGCACACACATTCGTTCAGTTGTCACATCCTCTTAACATCACTTCTTTCAGTAGTCACACAGATTGGGTTACAAATCCCATGGGTTATCACATGTATTTCATACCCCAACCTCCATCTTCGTATTCTCATTATCCTTTGGATTGCACTGTCTTATGTTCTTCCATTCTACACTCTACAATTATTGTGAATGAGGACCAAGCTGTCGACGGAGTTGCTTTTGCACAACCAACCTGCACTGCCATTCATGAAGATTATTATTGGGAGATTAGGCGTCAACCCTCGGCGAAGGGTGAATTACATTTGTCCAAGCGTCCTCCATTATTCCCTAACATCGCTCGTGATTCTGACATCCCTCGTGATTCTACCATCCCTAATTTGACATGTGTATCTGTGTCTGTGGATGCACCCATTGTTGATCATTCGCATAACACACCAGATATTAGTCAATCATCTCACAATGTAGAGGAAAAATCATTTATTGAAGATCTACTTGGTTTTCCATTTTCTTTTTCTAGAAACACAGAGTGTGAACATTCATTCTTCTCATCTACCCCTTTGTGTGATTCATCAAATCATGGGCATGCCGACAAACATCTTGAATCTTGTGATCTTGGTTATCATGATCTCTCTACTTCTTCATTTGATAATGATGTTGACTCAATCATTGTTAATCTGT
>APFE031372757.1:0-10220 GCA_000404065.3 Pinus taeda
AAGTGGGATGAATGTGGTGACATAGTAGTGAAATGGAGGTGAAATGGAGGTGATATAATGGACATAATAGTGAAAGTGTAATGGAAATGAATGACATTTTCAAGACTCAACACAAGTTTCCAAACAAAGTTTATTGCTCCTTCAAAAACACCTTAGACATAATTAAATCATATTTCATAGTATGAAAACTTTGATTAAAGAAATTTTGACAAAAAAAGTGATAGTGAATAGAAGGTACATGGGAAATTTTGACTCAAGGTTTTTTAGGAATTTTAAAAATAATTTCCTCAAGTCATAAAATTGTGAAATCCCCAAATTCATCACCCGTAATATGCAACGACCCAAATTCCTTCACAATTATTATATTATATGTCATTCGATGCAATACAATATTTTAGTAGAGAAAAAATTCGATCTCATTGGTGAGAAGAAAATTATATTTGTTTTCCTAATTTTTTCTTTTGGGTGAGGGTTGTTGAAGTTTATGGTGGAGAAATTGAAAAAAATCCAAACAATTCCATCACACTATCAAGGACAATACCCTTAATACCTCATTCATTTGGCTTACTTTCATAAGTATGTGGAATACAAAAAATATAAACCAAAGGAAGAGAACGTAAACCAACAATATCCTCCTATTACATCACATTGTCGAGGATAAATACTTAAGTCCACTCTCATTTGGTTTATTTTCAAAAGTAATGGAACACATAAAACATTAGCTAATTCTCTCTTCATAGTATAATGAAGAAAAATTCAATTCAAGCTACTCTCTTCATATTATGATGAAGAAAACTTTCATCGAAGTTAATATTGTTAAATATTTTAGGGAAAATAATTCACAAAATTCATCCTTCTTCATAAAAGCATATTGTGTTATATTCCTATTGGCTTCACCTCCAAAACCGAATCATTAACAAGAGTATAGCTCAAAATAAAAATCAGGTGTATTCAAATTGGAGCCTTCATAATTTTTTTATCTTTGGAAAAATCTAGTACAAATTTCAAACATTTACGACCTAATTTTAACCCTAATCAATGGGCAACTATGAGGATTTCAATTAGCAATGCTAACGTTTTGCACCCATAAAAATTATTGGGAACTGCACATTGCATATTATGTAGTAATTATGGTAAAACAGACCATAAAAACAAAATCAAATGCACTTCTAAAGAAAATACAAGGAAATCCATTATTGGAAGATTTCTAACCTATTCAGAACAAAAATTCTTAGACATATTAGAGCATAAACCAATCAATAATCCTTAACAAAATTCATCCTAGGTCGTCCTCTTCGCCACTATTTTGTCTCCAGAAGAACTAGCATAGCTTCACTACTTGATAGGTAATATTTTGGGGAAAATGTGGGGAGGAAGTTATTTCGAACCTAACACAGTAGGAAAAGTGTCGACATCTCGGTGCATAAGAAAAATAATTGTGTGCATAAGATCATTTTAATCATGACATACATGAAACTCAAAATACTCATGAAATTCACATAGTGTATGAGATAGTAGATGAAAATAAATATGGGAAGTTGACTATAACTACCATTCCCAACCAAAATATTCATGACTATCATTAAAATTGCTAATGAAACCACCAAAAACACAAATGGCTTAATAATCCTATGAAAATGTTGTTGGAATTACCACTCCATCAAATAATGACACCACTCGTCATTGAAATTGCCACCACATCTGGATAATGGAGCCACCACTCTAGCAGAAATAACAATTAGAGGTCAAACTTATCAGCGTAAAAATGTGCATATGTCACTGAAATTCCCAATCCATCGAAGAGTGGCACCACCCACTGTTGAAATTTCCACCACATCTAGAGAAAGGAGTCATACTTACAACAAGCATAACAATAAGAGGTCAAACTTACCATCGTAAAAATGTTGGACAAATGTCAGGCAAGGGGCAAAAGGGAAGACAAAACTTTATTGTGAACAAATTCAGAATGAAATGTGTATCGTTGTATTTAAGCTAAAAAATGAAAAGGACATTGTAACAACCAACTTCACTATTTATCAAGATTTCAAAAATTAACCAAAGGCATATGCATTAGTTTCTTTTGCTTCAGAGAATCATATGTTCCATTCTTGCTAGACTTATTGTAATGAAATGAACACAATAAATGTAGATAATTAATTGCATCATGTGTCCCATTCTTGCTGGACTTATTGTAATGAAATGAACACAATACATATAGAAAATTAATTGGGCAGGATTAACACAAATAAAATGAACTTTGTTTCTCTAAACAAGGATTTGAGTCATGAACGAACAATTTGCTTTTAATTATCAAATTTAAAGGATAATTAGGGAAACGAAGAGTTGAATAATAAATTACAATCATTTAAAAAATTATTTCAACCTCAAAAAGAAAGAAATAAAACGAGTGGGAAATGGTTATGATCCTCCTATACTTCTCTCTAAATCAAGAAAAATAACAGAAACAAATAGCCCATCAAATTGATCTGGAAAAATGAAATTTTTCTAAATTAAACTAGAACTAAATTATATATACAACAGATTTATACACTAAAATAAAAAGAAATTATTTACAGCAAAGAATAAATGAAAGAGAGATAATATAAACAACATGTACATTATGTAACTTAACTAAATTGAAATTTGAAAAAAACCTAATAAATGAAATTACAAACATATTTTATAGTAATACCATTTTATCCATAAGAACGCACATGCATGTCTTGAAATATGACACAAATTGACTAACAGTTTCAACCACTAATGTCTAAAAACCTTATCATAAAATTTAGTGACATAAATATTTTGGAGATATATGAAAAAATATGTAGCCTGTCAAATGTTGATTTTATTAATAAAAGTAGGAGGAAAACATAATTTTTTGGTTGATTCCTACAAGAATCTAGACCATAAACCAATTTTAAAATGTCTAAGATGTAAAAAGACTCATACATAAACACTTGAATGCCAACAATTAAGTAATATAATGTGGCTGGACAACTTGGACTTTTTCGATAAGATTGAATAAGCAATATTTTTTGAAAAAAGTGCACTATTTAGCAGTGATATACCAAATATCAGACCTTCTAACAACACAAAATAATACAAAAAATAAAAAACAATCTTAATTAAACAAACAAAAATTGATGAGCTCACTTTCTTCTTGTCACTTGAAATATTTTTGCTATCACCAAAAAAGGTAAGCCCTTGTACTCAAAAAGAAACTTATCATAGGAAAAATGACGGCTTTAAAAGTTATGCATACCTCTTCTCACAATTATTTTCCATCCCCCCTTCAATGCCTTTTGCTTGGTTTTATAGTATTATTGGGTAGTTGGAAAGAAAACTATTTTATAATTTGTCTCCTTATTATGTAAAAAGAAAAATCTATTTAATTTGAGAGAAGGAATTTAAAATGAGTTTTTAATTAATTATAAATATATTAGTAGGTGGAGTCCTTGATTCTGTCTATAAAATTTCTTTAGTAAACCTAGTAACTCCCATGAAATAAAACATATGTGAATATGACGTAATCAAGAAACACTATCACAATAGAAATCATGCACATGAAATATCCCAATATCCACCATCATATATAAAAAGAATGTGAAGTAACCCTTGTGTCTCCCATCAATAATATTGTCATAAAATATATAGCATAGTAAAAAAATAATATGCAATCTTGAAAACATGAAAATATATCATAGTCTAGAATTGGTCAAGGGGACTGATGGAGGAGCGGAACGAAGCAGCAAGAAGGTTTAGAGTTTTTGGGACGGCGGCGTAACAGCACGGAGATTGGGAGGAACGAAGATCTGAGAGGGGAAAGGAGGCCCTACTCAGCCACGCGGAGAGCTAATCAGGAAGAAGAGGCAAGTAGAGAGGAGTAAAAAATCAGACGGGTCTGAAGGAAGCCATGGAGAGGAGTCAAGGGAGGGGAGAGATCCCCTCCTTCAAAAATGTGGTAGCAGGAGAAACCAGTGGAGGAGGACAAACAGAATCACAGCCGAACAATGACAAAGACATACCAGTCCTGGGCAGTCGATGGCAAGCAAGAATGGGGAGCAGATGCCTACATAGGGCACAAAAAAGACCAAGGTATGTTATCCCAAACAATAAACTGGAGGATTACTGCTGCTATATGAAAGATCATGCATTGATCTGTAAGTTTATAGGTTTTTGGCCCTCTGAAAAGGATCTGGTAAAATGGATTCAATTAAGATGGAAACCAAAAGGACATGTTGACCTGAAATTGGGAGCCAAGGGTTTTTTTACAGACATATTTGCAAACCTAGAAGATAAGGAGAGAATATTTGAGGAAGGACCTTACTTCATGGATAACGCTAGTTTATTTATGAGACATTGGGAAGAGAGGTACAACCCAGAAGCAAAAAAATTACTGGAAGCACCCATATGGGTAAGGCTGTTTGGGTTACCAACGGAGTTTTGGCACCCTGAGATTCTGGAAGGGATTGGAAACTCGATAGGGGCTTTTGTCAAAGTAGCAGAAACGACTAAAAGGGGAAAATTCACATCCTATGCAAGGATCTGCGTATATATGAATATAGTTGAACCCCTACCAGAATTTGTAGAAGTGGAATACCATGATGAAATCTGGCAATAGCCAATAGACTATGAGCATATTCCCTTCAGATGTCGTAGATGTCATGAGTACGGACATCTATTCAGGGAATGCCCACAAAACAGGGAAGGAGAGATCACAAGAATTATGGAAGAAGAGAGAAGAAAAATAGAAGGAACCGAGGCAGGAGAGAGCGGTTTTAAGGAAGTCCAAAGGAGACAAAAACTGCGTACTGAGGGACAAAGAGGGCAACCAAAAGGAAAGAACATTCCTATTGAAAATCAGAATAAATTTCAAGTCCTTCAAGATGAGGAAGAGGACACAGAAGAAGGAAAATGTCCCGATGGAAATCATATCGGAAACCTCAGGTAAAAATACCAGCCAGACCAAAGAAGCTGAAGTAGAGATGGGAGAGCGCCAGGAAACTGTAGAAGAACAGTTAATGCAAGGGGCAGATAAGCGAAAGGAAAATGGGACCGAAGAAGAAAGGATAATGAAGAAATTGTTACAAGAGTGGAGGAACTTAGACGAGAGATTCATCCCAGAATCCCAGAAACAGCAATACAAGGAGGCATTTCAAAAATATAAGGAGAAGAAAGGAGGCATGACGGAGAGCGGACCAGACCAATCAGGAACGCCAGGATCCAAAAACATAGGAATGGATGGAAGTGGCAAAGGAGGAAGGAAACGAGGGAGGAAAACATTGAATGAGACGATTCAAGCTGTAGGGGAAACTTTAGTTAATTCAGGAAGAGTGATACCTCTGTCAGAGGTATTTCAACAACCCTTAAAAAAGTTTTAAATGATTATTACAAGCTGGAACATAAGGGGACTCAACAGTAAGGGCAAGCAAAGATATCTGAAGGAGCGACTGAGGAAGGATAAGCCTAGTATAATGATTATTCAGGAAACAAAAATGGATCACCAATAGCTACAAGGAATTTTGGAAAAGTCGAGATCAAAGTATGAAGTAATGGCTCAAGACGCGGTTGGGTCAGCTGGAGGTTTAGCGATTTTATGGAATACAAAGGAGGTTATTTTTGAAAACTAGATCAGCCTCCCCAGAATACTATCCGGAGTGTTTAGGCTGGTAGGAACGATGGAAAGAATCCTCATTTCTGGGGTTTATGGTCCTCACTTACCCAGGGGACGGAAAGAATTCCTAAGGAATATACAAGCAGTAAGGCGAATAATCCCTGATAATCTATGGATAGTTGGCGGAGATTTTAATTTGATCCGCGATCTAGGAGAGAAACAAGGCGACATTAGGAGGCAGGACCAGAGTATGGAGGATTTTAACGAGCTCATAACAGATCTAAGACTAGTGGATATCCCAACAACAAACAGCGTGTTCATCTGGAATAACAAGAGAGGTGGGAAGAACCAGATAGCATCAAAGTTGGATAGGTTTCCCCTATCAGAACAAATTTTGAACAGGGATGTTTTTATAGAGGCGAAAATCCTCCCGGGCCTAGGCTCAGACCATTGGCCGATCCACTTAGAAATTGATATAAAGAAAATCAAAGGCAAGAAACCTTTCCGATTTGAGGCCTTCTGGCTCAAAAATCCGGATTTCCTCCATAAAGTGGAAGAATGGTGGACTCAGAGTCAAGTCATAGGGAAAGGAAAAATGCACACATTCCAATTAAAGCTCAAGGAAATAAAAAGCAAAATTAGAAAGTGGAATAGAGAAGAATTCGGGCACATAATGGAAGATAAACAAAAACTAGAAAAGGAAATGGAGGATATCCAGCAGCAAATTATCCTAGAAGGAAGGGATGAAGAAAGGAGCAAAGAAGAGGGACGAATAATAAGCCAGTTGGAAGAAAGAAGAAAGCACGAGGATATCTTGTGGAGGCAAAATTCAAGGATAAACTAGCTGCGGGAAGGTGAGAGAAATACAAAATTCTTTCATCAAGCGATGATTCAAAACAGACAGAGAAACCGGATCTTCTCAATCAAAAATGAAGAAGGAGAGCAGGTAATCGAACAAGAAGGAATAGAGCAAGTTCTAATGGAATACCATAAGGGGATCCTCACCGAAACTCAGGACGACAGAGGAGAAGCAATAGAACAAATATGCAAGGAGATTCCAAAATTAATAACAGCAGAACAGAATAAGGCGCTAATGCGTGCAGCTACGATGGAAGAGGTTGAGGAGGTGGTCATGAACATGAAAAAAGGAAAAGCACCGGGACCAGATGGTTTCACAGCAGAATTTTATCAAGCAGGATGGAACTTCATGGGGCAGGAAGTCTTGGAAGCTGTCGAAGAATCTCGCTTGAAGCAAAGGATATGGCCAGGTATTAACTCAACCTTTTTAACTCTGATTCCTAAAAGTAATAGTTCTGAGGAAGCTCAAGGGTTCCGACCAATAGCTCTGTGCAATGTTATTTATAAGATCATTGCTACTCTGATAGCAAAAAGGTTGAAACCTCTTCTCCCAAACATCATATCCCCAGAGCAAACAGGTTTTGTTGAGGGAAGACAAATACTGGATGGTTTAGTGATTACTCAGGAGATGATACATTCACTAAACCAAAACAAGCAGAGGGGAATGATGATAAAACTAGACCTCTCAAAGGCCTATGACCGCCTGAGCTGGAGATACCTCTGTGCGGTGTTGGAAGGGTATGGTTTTGAAAAGAGATGGATCAAATGGATATTTAACATGATTTCAACCCCAATCTTCTCAATTCTGGTCAATGGCAACCCAACAAGGACTTTTAATGCCTCAAGGGGAATAAGGCAAGGTGATCCAATATCACCCTTTCTCTTTATTTTAGCAGCAGAAGGACTAGGGAGAATTATTAAAAGAGAGATCAGAAAAAAGACGATCAGAGGATTAAAACCTTGGGGAAACAATCTAGCTATAACGCATCAACAGTTTGTTGATGACATAATGTTATTTGGGGAAGTTAGCATCAGAGAGGTCAGGGCGATCAAGGAAATCCTGGATTTATTCTCGGAAGCTTTGGGAATGGAGATTAATAAGGAAAAATCCTGCAAATTTATTTTCAACACTCCGGAGGCCATCAAAGCTCATCTCACTAGAACCCTTGGCTTCAGACAGGGGGAACTACCAACTAAGTACCTAGGGAATCAGCTGGACATACACCCCACCCAAATGAAAAATTGGCAGGAAGTTATTGACAAAATCAAGAGGCGGCTGACAAACTGGTCCTTCAGATCTCTAAATATAGCTAGTCGAATAGTCTTGCTAAATTCCGTCCTTGAATCAATACCCATATACACGCTGTCCATCAGAGCAGCTTCGAAAGGCGTATGCTCAAAATTAAGGGAGATATTTTGGAAGTTCGTTTGGGGAGGACCGAAACAATAGAGGAAATGGGCCCTAGTTTCGTGGACAAATCTGATCCAAAGAAAGGAAGAGGGAGGATTGGGGGTCAGAGATCCTGAAATACTCAACAGAGTCTTAGGCGCAAAATTATGGTGGAGATGGTTACAAGGAGGAAAGGATGTATGGAAGAGAATATGGGAATGCAAATATAATATGCCGGAACTAACAGCAGATAAATTAAGAATTGAAGAAACCCCAAAAGGGTCCTCCATATGGAATCTAGCAAGTCAGAACAGAGATATGATTAACCAGCACGCTTTTTGGGAGATCCGAGGAGGAAATAATGCAAAATTCTGGGAAGATGGATGGCAGCAAAAAGGCAAAATGACAGAAATACAAACCCTTCAAGAGATCCAGCAGAGAGCGCAAAGGGCAGGGATGGAGTATGTAAGGGATTACTGGACAGATGAGGAGAGAAGTGGCATATGGAGGACATGGAGGAAACCAGGAGAATGGTGTGAGAACATAAACACAGAGCTAGAGGAAATTTACCTCAAAGAAATGGATCTCAGGAAGATAAAAAGCAGGACAGGGGAGGACATCCTAAGATGGGACAGATCAATAAAAGGGAAGTTTACAGTAAAATAGGCCTACTACCTGACAACAAGGCAAAATCAGGAAGAGGGAGGTTTAGACTGGAGGAAGATTTGGGAAGGAAAATGGTGGCCAAAAATCACAATCTTCACCTGGTTGGTCAGTAGGGGAAGGATCCTAACCTGGGACAAAATCCTAAAGAGAGGATACCATGGACCATCAAGATGTAGTCTCTGCAACAGTGAAGTAGAAAATCAAGAACACCCTCTAAATAAGTTCCCTTATGCAGAAAGTGTCTGGGAGAAGATCAGATCACTATTTGGAAGGACAATGAGAGACCCTAATAATATACGGAATACCATTATACAATGGGGTTTGGGCCAATTCCATAGCAAAGTTGTTAGAAGAATATGGAACTTATCGGTAGGCTTCGTGATTTGGTTTATATGGAAGGAACGCAACAGAAGAATATTCAGGGGGCAAAGAAGTAGACCAGAAAGAGTTTGGGAGGAAATAAGCAAAGAAATCAAAGAAACCGTTCTCTCAGACACCTGGGATGAGGAAGACTGGAAGATAGACCAAACTGAAGGTAGAATAGCCTCGAAGCTTAACTTAGAATTTAACATGATTTACCCTAGAAAAGAAAAGAAAGGTAATCCCCAAGTTCAAAGTCCTAATCAATTCAGATACCCAGGGATACACTCCATCAAATTGAACTTCGATGGAGCGTCGAAAGGGAACCCTAGCCCAGCAGGCCTAGGAGGTATTTTCCGCGATGGCCAAGAAAAACCAGGTGGGTCTACGTGGAGTGGGGAGGCGAGATGACGAACAATGAGGCAGAACTTTGGGCGATCCATCAGGGCCTAAGAATAGCAGTCAGAAATAGTTATATGAACCTGGAAATTGAAGGGGATTCGCAGATCACGATAAGGATGCTGCGTAAACTAAAGGATGGGCAGAGCTGGGATAAAGTGGCCAAAAGCTGGAGGACAACAGCCATTGTCAAAGATATAGCGGAATTGCTAAATAGGATTGATTACAAGATAATAAACCATGTCCAACGAAATGGAAACAAGGCTGCGAATCTCTTGGCAAACTAGGGAAGAAAAGAAGCAAACAACAGTCTAGATAGAAGTTGGCCCTCTTTAGAAAGGGATCACAGCTGGGAAGGTCTCAAAAACATAATCGACCAAGACCATAATGAAGCATCAATGGCATGAATTGGAGAAAACTGAACACCCGATCGGGTTGCGTGACGTGGAGAGGCAAGAAATCATGTTTCGGTGGCGGGAGGAGGAAGCGAAGGCAGGCAAATATCAAGGTATTATTGCAACAGGTGAATGGAGCGGTGGAAAGGTTAGTGGAGCAGCTCGGCAGGATGGTGGACGGGACAGGATGTCAGGGACAAGGCCGAGGAATGATGGCGCGAGGATCGGGGGCAGCGAACAACACATAAGCATAAGAAGGAAAGGCATGCAGAGGAGAGGGATAGTGAAGGGAGGGTGGCGAAGTAAACCGCGAGGGAAGGACCCCAGAGAATTTAGAAAAGGATGCACAGAGCGGAACCATATTGATAGGGGAACGGACAGACCTGCGAGCCGAGAGGGAGGCGAGAGGAATTGCAGAAGCAGGGAAAACATGGACATAGAGGGAAGTGGGAAAGTGCAACGATGGATGCGAAGCAGTGGAGCGAACGACGACCAGGGAAGGAAAGAAGTGGATAGGAAGGGCAAGCGGAAGATG
>APFE031372765.1:0-27455 GCA_000404065.3 Pinus taeda
GGCCTCAAAACGGCTCTGGAAGTTTAGGACCTGAAAAACTGCTAAAAATAGTAAGTTGTGCTACAATTAAGGAAACTGAAAATGTTGAGAGAAACAATGGTGGGGGTCCAGGTGGCCACCAATATCCACCTGGATTAGATATGCTTTCTCGCCCTCCTATTTCTGCATCTGTAGTTTTGCAAAATGTTTCTTTATCATTAGAAAATTATGTTGAATAATATGCTAACAATAGTGATTTTAAATAAATCTATGCAAAGCTGACTCATGGATTGCAAGTGGACAATTATTATTTGTAGGGAAATCTATTCTACCACCTTGGAAAATTGTGCATACCCAGTGATGAAAGGGTTCATGTAGTCCAAGAGGCTTACACCTCTCTGGTGTTTGGTCATTATGGAATTGAGAAAACTTTATGTCATTTGCAAAGGTTTTGTTTTTGGCCTCATATGAAAAACATTGTGACTCGCTTTATAAAGGGTTGTGTGTTGTGTTCTGTTTCAAAAATTCTAATAGAAAACTTGGGCTCTACATACCACTCCCTATTCCAAGTCAACCATGGGAAAGTGTGTCCATGGACTTTGTAGGAGTTTTTCCTATGTCTAGGAAAGGTCACGACTATTTGTATGTCATTATGGATAGGTTTAGAAAAATGTGTATTTTGATGCCTTGTAAAAAGTAGGTTATTTTTTAGAAGACTACTTATATTTTCTTTCAGCGTGTTTGGGTCCATTTTGTGTTACTCACATCTATTGTGTCAGATCGAGACTCTTTCTTTCTTGTGGAGTTTTGGACCATCTTGTGGAGAATGATGGACACTAAGTTGAAAAGAAGTATGACATTTCATCCATAGACCGATGCGCAAATAAAGGTTGTCAACTGTAACATGGTACACTTGTTGCGAGCCTATTGTGGAAACAATCCAAAGTTGTGGGATGAAAAACTTCCTTATGTGCATCATGCATACAATTGAGCAACAATTCATCTACACAGAGGTCGTCGTTTGAGACATGTTTTGGCTATCTACCTAGAGATCCCTTGGACATGGTCTTTGGGAAAGAGGAGGATAGAAATGGATGAGATGATAGGGACAAAGCATGAAAGTTCATTCAGTGGATATAAGTGATTCATTAGGAAGTACAAGACCAATTGGAGAAGAGTCAAGCTCGGTATAAATCTTGACATGATAAGCACTGAGTTGACCATCAGTTTTAAGTTGGGGAAAATGTATGGCTCCACATCAGCAAGGATAGAATGAAGGGAGAAGGGAAGAAATTGAGACCCATTCGATATGTTCCCTTCACCATATTGACAAAGATTGGAGACAATTTTTTTCATCTTGATTTGCCTACTTATATGCAAATGTACTCCATAGTAAATGTTGAAAACCTGAAGGTTTATGAACCTCCATTGATTATGGATACCGAAGAGGTTGCACAGATTCCTATAGTGGATGATTTTGCTCCAGAGTATCCAGATAAGTTTCCCGAAGATATCATTCTCGATAGGAAAACCAGAACTTCACAATGGGGAGATGTGGAGTACATTGGTGTTGGCTTCAAAGGAATGCATCTAAATAAAGCTCGATGGATGGAGAAAGAGAAAGTGAGGGAGAAATTTCCTCACTTGCCAATTGACTGAAAAGGATTTTGGCAGTCCAAAAGCTCTTAGTGGGGAGGATTGATCCAGACAGATCTTGAGAAAGTACCAGTGGCATGGTAAAAGGCTCAAAAATAAAAGTGGAAGGATCTGGATAAACTTAGCATCGGATTGAAGTGTTCGTCACCCTGATCCCAACAGTGTGAATGGCACTCAAATCCGAGTTCATATGTAGAAGTTAGAGCAAGTCAAAGATCAAGTTTGACTTTTATGGGTGGGAGGAGGAGATGACATGGAAAAAGCTCAGCGAATGGGGAAGCACCAAGTTGTAGGCTGACATTGGGTCCCACATTTCACTTATCATAGAAAAAAGAGGTAACGAGTTAAAGAATTGGCCCTCTACATTGCTAATTTGCAATTGTAATATCAAATATCGGATATCAGAGGTGGATAGGTGTTTTATGAATTGGCCCCCGATAGTTTCTAGTTGTGATGTGATATATCGCATATCACAATCACAAAAGTGCTAGAGTTTTTGAAGTGGCCCTGGCAGTAATTGCCTATTGTAATTTGCTATCAGACTACATATGTGATATTTTATATATTGTGATTTATAATTGCGGTGGATCTGTGTCATCACCGAAATGTAGATTTGGGGTCATCAACTGATGGTTTAAGCGTTGATTGCAATTATGATGGGGTTTCCGGATGTGATGTGTTATACATTATGTTTTACACACCCGGCGGGTCTGCTGTATCACAGAACGATTGAAGCATGGCTTAAATCTATCCGCCAATGGGTGGAAATGCTGATAGTCTTTCCCCTGGTTGTTGCCACGATATTGGTAAGGTTATTGCCATGTCTCCTTTAGGCCCAAGATCCTTTATATCAGATCAACCCCACCTACTTTACTTGGCCTTTGGTTAGAACTTCCCGGGAGTTGATGAATTATCACCATGCTTATTTAAAGGTCATTTTGTGTCGAAAGAAGGTAGACAGGATCAACAGAATAGTTCAGAAGTATTGTACAGCATACCCTAACCATGGCAGCAGGTCAGGACCTCACCTTGAGTAGCAGGGAGGTCCGAGAAGTTGCAGAAGTCCTGATTATCCAAATTGGTTGTTTGGATACACGTTTTTGCATAATTTTTTGGCAGGAGTTCAGTGGTACTATTTGTTTCTGAAGTTGGGCTCTCCATTATTTTCCCATCTTTTAGCTTGGAGGTATAAGGGTTGTAATTTCTTGTTTCTTGTATGTTTATCTCTTTTATGCCACTAATTGAATTAAGGCCTCCCCAATATTGAGCAGGGCATGGAGACGTAATCCAAATTGGGAGAACTCTGTAATCAAATAATTGTGTCATGGTTTTTGTGTTCTTCTAATTATTTCTACATTGTTTACACGCTTTTAAGTTCCATGGTTAATTAACTTTGTTATATGTAATTTCGATGCATTTCACTAGTAAAAAATGGGGAAATTAGTGACTAGGTGACTAAAGAAGTTAATCACTGCAGCTTTTCCAAGTGATATACTACCAAAAATGAGCAATCTTAAGTGACCCAACTAAAAACGACTAACATAAATGACTAATTTAGTCTCGGTTTAAAATATATGACTAGATAATAAATAATACAACTAAAAATTACTAACTTGAATGACTAATTTATTCTAGGAATAAAAATACTACTACCTAACAAGTACTACAACAATAAAAGTCAATTGTTTATGTTAGTCATTTTAATTGTCACATCAACAATATAAACTTACAAGTGATAGGGGATTCAAAGGCTATTATAGATTGGATGAAATGTTATATTTCCTTAAACACTTATGTATTGGATCAATGGATGATTAGAGTTATGGAGCTGATTAGAATCTTCAGGGTCATATCCTTTGCTCGCATTCAGAGGGAATTAAATCGAAGGCTGACAAATTATCCAAAGTGGGAGTGGGAAGACACCTCCTTTTGTAGCACGACCTAACCACTTATATATGTTGCAACAGCCTTTCCAACTTCTTTAGTGGGTTGCACATATATTTCACATTTCTTCTTTCTCTTGCAAAGTGGCAGTAACAAGGATATGTTATTAACTTCGATCAAGGAATGTTCACTTAATACCACTACCAAGTTTCCTTCGTGCAACTTTTAAAAGGTATTAAGTTTTCTTCACAACTTCTCATAGTGGTTAAATTAAAAGGAATCCTAGAAACCCTTTGTCAAATCTCTTTGTTGGTGGATTAATGGAATCCAAACAACCCTTATCTACAACCCTATATCTCTATCAAGATTATTAGGGCGTTTAATTTTCTCAAGGGTCTGTCTTGCTTGGTATTTATAGTAATGGTTTTGTTTTTCCACAAACTCAGTGCCCTCAAGTTCAATGTGATGAAAACATACCATGAATTGTCATGGGAGACTCTCACAACATTCACTTCCATTTTGTGCAATCTAGGGTTTGTGGTTTCAAATTGAGAATGGATATTGATGATCAATAAACTATGACCAATATATATGAAATATATTTAATAAGATCCTTGAAGTTGAATGAAATTTTATTGTCTCTTGTTCGACCTACTATGAGATTTGTGGTAGATATTATTTCTTATTTGGAGATCCTCACATGTTAAGATCTTGATTTATTATTAAGACTAAAGACATGTTGTCCTTTTCTTTTTTCCTTTTTCAAGGAAAAACCAGGTGGGAAGCCTGAAGGAGGATTCCCCACATTCATGGATGACATCCCTAGTAAACTCATTGACATAAAATAGTACATCGACATAGTGGGATTTGAACTGATTACCTGCTAGCACATATCTAACCAAATGCTCAACAAAATTGGTACAACTAGTTGAACTTTCCCCATATTGACATATATTTCTTTTTTAAAAGACTTGTTTAATAAAAAAATAAAAAAAGTATTATATATGCTGTTAGAGTCAGCATATGCATACTTCCATTAGGGATCAAATCTGCTCTTTGCATTTTCATTTTAGGTGTCTCCATACTGAATTTTTTATCATTCCACTAGGTCATGCCAAAATGGTCCACTTATGGTTGTCTTCTTCTCAGAAAATCAAATTTTCCCTCATTAGGTATATTTGTTGACCCATCTCCATGTTGCATTTAGGTATGGTTTCAGTTATGATATTTTTAGAGTCAAGGCACTTGTGTTTTCATTAGTTCTTAGGGTTCATTTCCAAGGTCAAAAGCATAGTTTCAAATGTGAATAAAGGGCAGCAAAGATATGAGGAAGACCAGTAAATGAAAAGTGATTGGTAGTACGTCATGGTTATTGTATGAAAATTTTATTTCACTGATGTAATTTGCATCTCAAAAACATGTTTTTGAGATGAAAATAGAGTATTTTAGATTGTTTATATTTTTTTTGATGTAATTCAAGTCATTATATGTAATAATTGTTCCCAAGCTGCCCAATCATTTCTCCTTGCTGCAAGAAATGAGCCAAAGAAGCAATAAGCTCAATCAAAGATTCATCCACTTGAAAAGAGACAGAGAAAGAGAAAATTTAGACAGAGATTTGAAAACAAAACAAAAGTTCCAAACAAACATTATAAAGTGGGTTTTTTTAAAAGAAAAATCAAAAGCATTCTCTATATAAAATTTTCAAAGGAATTTTTCAAAATTCATTAGTTCCTTTGCATCCTAAGTTCTCCTTGGCATAGAGGAGATTGAGTGAAAGAGGAAAAAATCAAAAGGGTGTGCTTGTTGAGGGTGTTGCGCACTGGGAGAAGTCATTGCACACCTGTAGGGTCAAGGGCGTGTTTTCCAATTCGAGGCAGAGTAAAATACAACGGTGTTACGCGCCTATGAGATGAAGGGCACGCTTGCTAATGGCATTGTGCACTGGAACTTGTTGATGCGCGCTTGGCCAGAGGAGCCTGGAAAACCCTAGGAGCGCAAAAACATCACTTCCTTCATTTGATCAAAGCCAAAAAAGCCTCAACTACCTGCATTCAAAAAGTAAGTGGCCCAACATCTCTTTTTTTCATCAATTAAGCAAATTGGCACCCTAAAATTTGAAACCATAGCAAAGCTCCCTTGCATGCTTCCAAAATCATTTCTTTAATTAGATTTTCAATACTTCTTATACTTTTTCACCTTCCAATCACCTTGACTATATTTGACTCCACCTCCTCACTGTTTCATTCATCTTTGCATATATATTAGTTCCTCAAGTTTTCACCTATAAAGCATGGGAGGATACAGTAGTTCAGAAGAAGGGGAAATAAATCCCAAGTGGCCAACCAAGAAAGGAGGGAGAATTATTAGATTTTAACCCACTGATACAACAGAAGTTATGGCATCACCACTTGCACTATCATGTTTCAGGTACATGGGTTGTTTATAGTTTCGCCAAAGGGTTGAGATGGTGAATTTTCATCAGCAGTTAACCAAGCAGTTCATCCTCAATTTTCAAAACAACCAGGTCACTTTAGTTGGGGTCACATTCACTATATCTTCAGCCATCATATCACAGGCCACTGGAATTCCAAATGCAGGAGAGAAATGGTTCAAGTAGAAAGAGATGCATCACAATTTTTATGAGCCATATCTTAAAACAAGATTCAGAAATGATAAGAAGAGAATTTTCCCTTTCTCTTATCTTTTGGACAAATATGTGCCATTGATGAAGATCATCATGAGGTATTTCACATGTGAGGGTAGGTTTTGTAGACTATACTCATACCACATCAGGCTTCTCATGCACTTTACCAAGGTAAGAATGCTCAATTTTCCATATTACCTTTTCAGGAGTATTGACAAGATGACATATATTACTCAGAAAAGGGACCCAACTCATCAGATGCATAGTATTTTCCATCATTCTCTTATCAAAATGATAGTCCTCCATCACTTAGATCAACTAGGCATTACTTGGGAGGCCTTAATAGATAATGAGATATTTAATGAACCACCTACTCAGCCAGCTCACCGCATTCCTCCATCATCCTTCACTCATCCATCTACTTCTTCTCATTCACCACATCATACTTATCACTCATCTTCAATAGGTCATTCTTCACTGGACACCTCCACACCATCTACATCACGATTTCATGTAGCCATTCATTCACCCACTAGAGATGATGACAATGATGGGGGACATGATGACTATGATGACAGTGAGGGACATGAGGTACACATTGAGCATGGTCAGAGTAGTATATCATAGAGGAATAATTTGTAGCCATTTGATTTCATCTATCAAAGGGGAAAGAGGAAAGTTTTTACCCAACAGAAGGTGGGTGGGGCCTTGCCTTTGTCATCAACATTACAGGTTAAAGGGAAGGAGAAAATGGTAGAGGAAGCAGAGGTCAAACAACAGCATGAAGAACATGACATTGATAGGAGTTTCTCCTTGTGAGCACTAGTGATGAGGAGGGGAACAAATCTTCTCAAGCAGCCTTGAGAGCAAAGGATGCCAAATTCATGGAGCTTGAGGTTAATTTACAAAGAGACCAATATGTTATCTCCTTTTATGAGCAAGATAACAAGTAGCTAGAAGTTAAGCAGGAGTTGATGCAAATCAAGTACATCAAGGCAAAAAGGGAAGCTAAGAAAACCAAATTTCAGCTTGATGAGGCTTATGGAGATTATGGAGAACCAGATGATGAACAGGGACAAAGAAAAATGCCAAGAATAAGAGGATTGAGAAAGGTCTTAGAGCTTGAAAGATAAAAAGTGGTAGAATTGGAGGAGCAGCTCACTCTAAATGAGCAATTGGTCAAGGACATAGCTGAAAATAGAGAGTCTTGGCTTGAGAAAGTGAACACACACTTGGAGACCCTATTTCTGGGAAAATTAGTGTCTTGTTAAATGACTAACCCTCTAGGTTTGGAAGCTACCCTAGAAACAATAGTTTAAAGCAATTGAATGATTTTTCCTATGTGTAACATGTTAACACCCAGGTTGTTCTCTTTGACTCCTAAGAGAATACGGCCGGGGTAACCACTAACCAATCTTTGGGCTGCAGCTTCTAGCCCAGCTGCAGTCAGAGAGGGCTCTCTCTGTAAGGTTTGCTACTGCTTTCAGTAAGGGTTTTAGGCTAGTTGTGAGGTGAGTTTTTTGGTTGTTTTTGTGTATTTGGTTGGGAGGATGCTTCTGCTTTCTTTAAAGTACATCAGCAGGGGAGATTAATCCATTGGGCAATGGGGTCTGGGACTGTTTTCTGTTGAAATCTTGATTTTTGGTGAGGAAGAAAGCTACAGGGCCTGCGTACAATTCATGAAACAAACTGTGAATATTGAGGATGAGGTGAATACAACTAGTAATGAGCAATTAAGATTTCATTACTTAGGCTGTATGTTTGTGAAAGAGGCATGTTATCTAAGAGCAATCACTTGAATTCTTAAAACAACCATGCACAGTAAGGATATGGCTTAAAGGTAGCATTTAAGAATTACACTTTAAACACCTTAACAGAAGAAAACATATAAGACGGTTCAAATTGAGCTCAGGGTAGTCAATGACTAAATCCTGAGGCTATCCTTTTTCTTTACTATCTAGAGTTCCAGACATACAGGAGACATGAAAAACAGGAAATATGAGAAACATATGGAGTAAAAGGAAACATATACAACATTGGGAGCCATGAGAAAACTTATTGAGCCATGTAATGATCAAGAATCCTGTAACTTTGAGCCACACACCATCGAGAGACCAAGAGTCAACACATCATTGTAGAAATCCCACTGCCTTTGTATTAAACTGTCTGAAAAATGTACAATATCAGAAACACAGAGAAGATATCAGAAGAAATCTTACATCCGGAGTCCAACCCCTCTAAACAAACGCGAGGGTCTATATATAGAGTTTTTAGATACAAAAATATCTCAGGAATGGAGTCATCTGAGAGGAAAAAATCTCTTACACTTGTACAGAGAAAGTCGATGAGAAGTTATTGCAAGTGTAAATGTTTCTTTTAAAGCTATTAACTCCTGATATGATAACTTTTTGACTTTTGAGTGCTGCGGAGTTGATTGGGCGGCTTTTTCATAAATTAAGCATTGAAGTGCTTTGTTACTTCTGATTTTTCTGTATCTTTCTTGACTCTGCCATCTGTACCTGCTGTTGTTGCTGTTGATGCCAAGTATCTATGCTGAGTTGGCTCAGTGTCTTCATGCTTGCTGTGAAATCTTTGTCCCCCTGTAGGTGCAATATAGACTGTATTGCTGGCATAAAGTTTTTTCTTTCTTAGCCTTGGTTCAAAAGTAACTTTACCAAGTCTTGCCACGTGTCTGGATGGGGAAGCTGGTGTTTCAAAATTGACCCTATTGTTTCATCAGCTTCTGTATACTTATAAAAGTCAGGAGGCTTATCAAATAAATGTGCTACCTCATTTTTAATAAAAAACAAATTATCTAACTTATTAAAAAGAACTTGTCCTGTTAATGGGCCTGCTGTAGATGACCCCGAAGCCTCAGCAATCTGCATGGCTAAGAAAGTACTTAGTCTTTTGATGTACTTCTCATAAGAGAGAAGCTTTCCTGACTCCTCCAAGCTTGGAAGCCCTTTGTCCTGGAGGGCTGTGAACCTATTCTGGAACTTAGATATATCTGCTTGCATATCATGCACCCTTCTGTCCAGTGTCTGAATTAGGTTCCTCATTGTTGTAGTTCTCTTGATTATGGAAATGGTTTCAGTTCTGTTAGCAATTCCCATTTGGATTAGCTGAGAACTATTCCTATAATTCAAAATTTCTATCATCTTTGGGGCAAGGTCTGCCATATTGCCTAAGTCATTTCTTGCTCTGTATAGCTCCTTCTTTGCCTTGCCAATAAGTCCAATCTGCTCATAAATAGCATCAATGTACTCCCACTGGTTAGCGATTGCTTGTCCAATGGCAGTCCATATCACCTACTTGGTTTCTGCTGTTACTTTGTCAAAACTGAGCTGCTTTTCCAGCTCTGCAATAGTCTTTCTCAGGGTCTTTACTTCCCTCTCTTTCTCAGCCACGTTCTGCTTAGACTTATCATATTTCTCCTCTATTTTTGCTAAGCTTTCCTTGGCTTTGTTTAGCTCTGTCATTTGAGCTTCCAGCACTTGAATTTCCTGCCTTAGCTTCTGCATATCTAGGCTCTCGGCCTGCTCTGTTAGTGGTGCTGTAGTGGCTGGCTCTGTTGTAGTTGTTTCTGTTGTAGCTGGAGCCTTCTCTGTTGGAGCTGCCTTTGCTGCCTGCTGTGGAGGGATATCCTCTTTAGGGGTTTCTTCTCGGTTTGTTTTCTCTGTGGGTGGTTGAGAAGATTGCCTTTGTTCTCCCTTCTGTATAACTGCTTCTAGGGTGTTCTCTGTGTCCAACAACTTTTGCTGGGTGTCCACCAATTCTTTATACAGAGTCATGAGCAGTGCAGTGATATCCTTATCTCTTCTTTGTTGGGCTACCTCATCTGTTTGCGGATGTATTGTTGGTGGGATTTTCATCCTCTTTTTGATAGCAGCTACATCTGCATCCCTTAGTTTAAGGACCTGTTGAATGGCCTTAACATCATTGGGATCATGCCCAAATTCAATGATAATATCCTCCAGCGCCCTGATTCTATTGTCCTTGGCTTGAGAGGATGCCCTCTCCAACTCAAGCTGTGCTGCTGTGTTGTTCAAACTGTTTTGCAGCTTATAATTCACCAAGGTCTTGTCTGCCAGAGATGCATAGACCATCTCACCCGTTTGCTTGTGAAGCTCAATCTGGTCTATAGGGTGGACATCTTTGGCAAGGACCTCTAAGTTTGTCCTTATGTAGTCTGCAGTTGATTGAGGCCGCTGCTCAGTGGGAGTAAAATGACTCAAAGTCAATTTGGCTTCTTGTACATCATATGCAGCCATAAGCCTTTGTTGATTTGATGGAGCCATGTTTAATAGGTAGTTGTATAGCTTGATTTTGAGTGGCTCACTCCTTCTCTTAGCATCCTTGAAGAAGTCCTTGATACCTGCAGCTCTATTTTTATCTTGACCTGAGGAGCTGACCTCCCCAAGTGCTGTCCTATCCTGCTCTTGATGCATTGAGCTAGCGGAGGCCTCAAAACTTTGAATTTCCTCTTCTCCAAATGGATTTAGCCTCTGCCTTTTTTCTGAGCCTTCTGTGAGTGGGGTCTCCCTATCCCTCTTCCTACTGATATCCTCCCTTAAAGGGGTTTGGAGGATTGTCGGGTCAACCCTAGAATCTTGTCTAGGAGGAGCCATACTGGTTGTTTTCTCTAGGGTGGCAGCCTGGCCTTCTCCTTTTTGCTGCTCCTGATCCTGTTGATTAGTTTGTTGTTGATTTTGTTGCTGTTGATCCTGCTGTCCCTGTTGGCCGTCTGTTTCTTCCATCACTTTGCCCTTTCCTTTATCTTGTCCTTGCTTTGAAGCTTGTGCTGCTCCTTCTTGTGTTGCAAATAAGGAAGTTGGCACTGTTGTATGAGGACTGGGTAAGGTAGGCACCTGTGAAGGACACTCCAAGTCAGCCATTTTCAATAAATGCCTTCTAGCCCTGTCATTTAGCTCTTCTTGGGTCAGGGGCTCTATCAAGGTGTTTTTCTGCCACTTTGGCTGGTTTGCATGTCTTGATATGAGGATCATGTTATGATGCTCATAACCAGCGAGTTTGTACTTTATTCTCCTCTTGGATATGAAACCATTGGGGTCGTATGGTTTCCATAGGAAGCTGTGGGTTAGGCCTAGGCCTTCTAACATTCTTTCTGCCTCCTTCCATCCTTCTTTTTTGTTTAACACAATATTCCCAAGTTGGTTTTTGATCTTTAGTTGTGCCTTTTTGCCCCTTCCTGAAAAATGAACAAGGTCTACATGTGCAAACTGTCTGAAATACTCTAGGGCAAAGAGCCTCATAGGCACATACCTGGGCAGCCTGAATGGTCTTAGCTCACAACCATATATTCTGATCACTGTGTGATGCTGGTAGAAATACCAGTCCCCTATGCTATAAGCAGTGGATAGTTGTAGTATCCTCTTCATATCATCAGTGAGTCTAGGAGGAGGCTCTGTTAGAAGCAAGGACATGGCTGGATGAATGAATAAGTCTATAAACTCACAATATGTGTAGGGTGAGTAGGCATCGTGATGGAAGATTGAGCTCCAATAAACAACTGATCTTGGGTTTCCTGTAGCATCATGTCTCCTGATCTCAAAGGAGAATTTCTCATATTGGTGATAGAGGATAAGATGATAATTGTATGAGGTGTATCTGAACACCCTCTCTCTAGGTAAATGCAGAAACTGCTCATGTATTTTGTCTGAGATGAATGTGGCATAGTTGTAACAGATAGGGGTGTTTCCAGGGGTAAACATTAACATCATAACTAATACAGTTTCCTCTATAAACTCCATTGACCTATATCCCAGAATTGAGCTTACCATATGGGCTAGGTCTAGTCCAAGTTGATTTAAATATCCATCAAAAATAGGAGGATGCAATACTGTGTCTAATTTGCTAATGAATAGCTGATTAAACCTTATGATATCTGCCTCTGTGAGTGTCTTGGTCCCTTTGTTGATTAAGTCTAACAGGGACAAGGGAACCATTTTCTTGTCAGTTCTGAACTGAACCATATCTCTGATGGCTTGAGGGGTGGTGTAGAACACAACTTCACCCTTAGGATTTACAACAGCTCTCTGAGATGGCTCATATTGACTGGCACAAAGGTAAATTAGGTCAGGAAATTGCCTGACCAGAGGCATTTTAAAAGTTGGCAGGGCAGACTCCCAGATGCCTAAGATATCTGTCCCCTCTCTGTGCTTGGCCCTGAAATCATTTAGCAATTGAAGGTGGGGGGTGCATCCTTGCCTGGAATCTTCTGAGATCTGATAATCCAGGTCTGCTAGGTCCTGCCAGTCTAGCTCCCTCTGAGGAGCATTCAGAGGAGTGACATTGAGGATTTCAGGGGTTTCCATGCTTTATGCAAATAATAACTGGAATGCTGTTTGAATCAGTGAATTCTGATGAGAACCGAGGTCAACAGGGTTGGATTACGGTCAGGATGAGAATGCCGGCCCCTTAGGAAGGGTTTTAAGTGGCAAGGAGACCTCCTCTGTCAATTTTGGGAGTTTACTCAGGAGTTCACGACTGCGCGAACAGGGTAATTCTTTTAACTGGTTTGGCAGTGAATTGCAGGTCTCCGGCACTGTATTTCGATTTTAACTGGTCGAATAGGAAAAACACAGTTGGTTTACCGGTGAATTTTAGATCTTCCAGGCTTTCATGGCAGGTTTTACAGAAAATTGAAGAAAAACCAGTAAAGAGAGGGCGAGGCTGAAATACCTGGTAAACAATAGTCTAAGCTGAAGAATGCAACTGAATTTTGCTCGCGGGGTGCTTCGGAACAGGTTGCAGGTTGGCTGGTGGCGCAGGCGTCGTAAATCCCATGCAGAAGACTAAATAGGAAAATTTTGAAAAATTGTGAAAAATGGCAAAAATTGACGAAAATATGGCTTTTTGGTATTTTTGGCGCGCTTTATGGATGACGTCAGCATGACGTCAGCATGGGGCCCGGGTTGGGTGACGTCATCATGATGTCATCATGGTGACGTGGCAGTCATCAGTAGGTCCACGGGGGCGGTGATGTGGCGGCCGGGTGGACGAATCAGGAACGAGGCGGGATGAACTGGCGGTGACGTGCACGGTACCGGGGCGCAACCGTGGACAGGACAGGTGTCGCCATATCGGAAGGGGCCCTGTACGCCGGACGAACTGTCAGGCGTTGCTCCGATACAATAGTACTGTGACGCGTGCCCCTACGCTGATGCTGGCCTGACGTAAGCGTTTGACAGATTTCGGAAGGTATCTGTCAGACACATAAGGCCTTCCGATATTGATAATGGCCGTGGATCTGGCGGCGGATGATCAGACGGTTGTCGGGTGCCTAACTTGTGAGGACGGAAACAGCCCCTTCGGTTATCGTGCGGACGTCGGGATTGCTCGAAATCAACCTCTGCCGTGGATTTGGAGCTGCTGCGATCTGACGGTGGTCGTGCCTGCAACCTGCAGGGACAATACGGACCAGCAGGCGGGCAATAAACAATAACTTTCTTCTGCGGACGTGGACGGCGGGACCCTCCGGGTGACAAATTTTCTTTGTTGGTGAACTTTCCATGGTTGTTGTTGCCAATGTATAGTTACCCGCCAACATTGGAAATATGAAATATTCCAAAGGTTTTTATAAAGTTGCTGGTATTATTATTTCCGAAGGCGGAAACTTTGGGTAAAGGGGTTTTTTGAACAAACTCATGAAATATTAAAAAGGCGAAGGACCCCCGACCTTAGGATAAAGCGGGGAAGGGTGATTTTACAAGGTTTTCCGCTCATTGGAGTAGTTTTATGGGTTTTTCAAGGTTTTTTCATGTTTTTTCAAGGTTTTCAAGGTTTTTCAAGGCAACATGGCACTTTGGGTAGGGGAACTGGTCTGAGGTGGAGCAAGAAGGTGAGTCATGGGTTCTTGACCTTGACCAGGTGTCAATTCAAGCCCCAGGGATAGAATACTATGGCTATAGTGCCAGGGAGGGGACATTTATGCATTGTGGGGTTTATACACCATGGTGTTTATAATATTAGGGGTAAAGGAGTATAGGGAGCTAAGTAGTATAGTTAGTTGTTAATATGGAAGGAATTTATGAGTGAGGGCTAGCTCAACCAAGTTTTGTTTGCAAATAGCTTGAAATTAGGAGTAGTTCAAAATGAAAAGATTTTTGCACAAGAAATGTGGCTTGTCAAGGGTATAAGAATGTAAAACATATGATTTCTTATGCTTTGTGCAACTTTGGGGAAAGGGAGTCAGTAATGAATGATTTACAAAAGAGAAACAGGGGAGTTAGTCATGCTTCATAGTGCTGCTCTTCCTGTATATATTTCAGCAACTTTGATTTTGAAAGAGACGCCATTTCTGCAACCCCATCTACCTACCCAACTAGTTTTCCTAGCATTTTTTGTTCCTTCTTGGAGGGTGCACTTGGACTTGCAAACCCTTTGAATGCCTTTTCTTTTATTGGCTTTTTCTCATATTCCCTATCTAATGCAACCCTTATCCCTTCCAAGGTCCCAGATTAGACAGTTGGGAACCTTTGTTTCTCTACCTATTCTATTGGTCTGCCAAGATTAAACAGTTTGGACAGATATCATTCTCTATTCTACAACAAGAAATTGAAAACATGACATGGTCCAGATTAGACTGTTGGACCAGCCATCAAAATTGAGTTTTTATCAAAACTGATACAGACATTACCTTCTTAGGGAAATATGGGATCTTTGCAGTTGTCAAAGTAGAACATATTTGGACCTTTGATATCCAATCATGAAAAATGAAACCTATTGGTATAGGTATCTAACAGTGGCTCCACATGGGGATGGTTTTTCCTTTGGAAAGACCAAGAACAGCAGGTCAGTGTGCCTGGACTTTTTTTTTTTTTTTTTGACTGCTCCTCTGAAATTTTGAAGTTTTGCTCATCATAAATTCCTCAAATTGTAGACTGATAAACTGAAGCGCAGCCTATTTTCAATTCCATTCTTTGTCTGTAATGCCTTTCAAAATGTCTTTACCTTCATGCTTTCAAAAAGGACAATATATACAACACATACAGAATTTATTTACATCAAACTATGTACAAAATAGGCCATCTCTTTTTCATGGAAGGTAATCAAAATAGTGTTTGAGCATCCTGCCATTGACAGGGCCTTCCTCTAGATCACTTTTGTTGAGATCTTGCAGAAAATAAGTGTTGTTTCCCTGCACAGCTTGTATTAAAAATGGTCCTCTCCAAAGGGAGTCAAACTTTCCATGCTTTCCTTTGCTCTCTCTTCTTGAATCCCATTTGAGGACCTTGTCCCCTATATTGAAATCTTCTGCTTTGGTCCTTCTATCAAATGCCTTTTTAAGCTTTTCTTGTAGCACTTGAACTCTGTTGTATACTTTCTCCCTGGTTTGCTGCAAACATATGATCTGATTTATCCTTCTTTGCATGTCATTAGGCTCAGCTTGGCACTCCTGGAGCATCCTCATAGCAGGGATTCCTAATGATGAAGGGAATTTAGCCTCTAAACCATAGACTAATTCATAAGGGCTGACCCCAATTGACCTTTTAGATGTTAATCTGTCTGCCCATAATGCATTTATCAGTTTCTTGTGCCAATTTTTCTTGTTGTCCTCTAATATTTTCTTGATCATATTCACCAAACTCTTGTTTGAGGATTCTGCCAGCCCGTTGCCTTGGGGATAGTATGCTGTGGAGTGGCCTAATGTGATATGAAATTTATGACAAAAATTGACCATTTTTTTAGATCTGAATGCAGCAGCATTATCTGTTATTATTTTGTCAGGGCATCCAAATCTAGCCAGAATGTTTGTTTCCAAAAATTGGATGATGGCAGAATCATTTGCTTGTCTGCATGGGATTGCTTCAATCCACTTTGTGAAATAATCTGTTGCAGTAAGAATCCACTTATGCTGGCCTGAAGAGGAGGGATTTATTTCACCAATGAAATCTAGGCCCCATTGTTGAAATGGTTTCTCTGTTGCAATAGGCCTGAGGGGTAGAGGCAGCAGCTGTCTTTTTCCTTCAAACACTTGACATTTGTGACATGCAGTGGTAAATTTCTTGATATCAGCAAAGATAGTGGGCCAGTAATATCCAACACTCAGTATTTTGTTTACAGTGGATTTCCAGTAAAGATGACCACCACAATCTCCTGCATGAAATTCTTCCATGATCTTGTTGGCTTCACCCTCAATCAGACAATTCAGCAAGATGCCCTCATGGTCTCTCCAAAACAAATTTTCTTCCATGACACAAAATTTTGAGGCTTTCATTTTGACAAACCTACTCTTAGTTCTAGACAGTCCTGGGGGAGCACACAGGTTTTGCAATACGTAACAAATATCAGAATACCAAGGGGATTGCTCAAAGGCTACATTGATCTTTGGAGTCGCCAGCTCCTGTTCACTGTCTAGTTGATTAATGTCAAGGGCTTGAAAGTTTGTTTCAGACATTAGTTTTGCTAAGCCCTGCCCCTTTATGAGTTTGGTAGGCTTTATTTCTATGTCAAATTCCAAAATGTTTGCTATCCACTTGCCTCTTCTACCCTCCAAATTCTCCTGTGTAAGTATATCTTTGACAATTGGGCTTGGTACATAGGCAATTACATGGGAATAAAGGATATAAATCCTGAAGTCTTTGATGGCTTTGACTAACGCGTAGGCTTGCTTCTCCATGATTTGATATTTGAGGGGAGCATCTCTTAAGGCTTTGCTAAAGAAGGCTATAGGTTTTTCATTTCCTAGATCATCCTTTTGAAGCAAAACAGCAGCAATTGTATGTTCAGAGGCAAAGGAGAATATGATGAAGTCTCTATCAAACTGTGGACTAGTTAAGACAGGAGTTTGGGTCAGAGCAAATTTAATGCTCTCAAAGGCTTGTTTAGCATCTACTGTCCATTTAACTTTGGAATCCTTTTTCAACATGTTATTAAGCAATCTGCTAAGTTCAGCCAAATTTGGAATAAATCTTCTTAGGAAATTGATCTTTCCCAAAAAGGCCTGTAATTCTTTTATGTTCCTGGGATAGGGCATGTGTTGGATAGCCTGGATTCTTTCTGGATCTATTCTGATGCCGTCCTTTGAAATAATGTGTCCTAGTAGTTTACCTTCCTCCAGACCAAAAATGGACTTTTTTGGATTCAATGATATTCCAAATTTTCTACATTTTAGAAAGATTTGTCTTAGATGATTTAGGTGTTCTGGGTCTGATTTAGAGAATGGTGTAAGATCATCCAAATAGATGACTAGGAAATCATGAATTTCTTTGGCAAAAGCAATGTCCATTGCTCTTTGGAATGTGGCCCCCGCATTTTTCAAACCAAATGGCATTTTGACATACTTGAAGGTTCCCCATGGGGTTGTGAATGCAGTTTTATCCTGATCATTAGGATGGACCAAAATCTGATTGAAGCCTGAAAAGCCATCCAACAAGGAAATCCTTGAAGCCCCTACTACTCTCTGTAAAATGTGGTCCATTTTAGGTAGGGGGTAGTTATCTTTCAATGACACTTGATTAAGGTTTCTTAAATCCACACAGAGCCTTATTTCACCTGTTTTCTTCCTTGTGGGGACTAGGTTTGAAATCCAATCAGAGAATCTGATTGGTGCTATTATTCCTGCTTTAAACATCTTTTGGACTTCCTGTTCCATTGCTGGGAGGAGCATGGGATTTATTCTTCTCAATTTTTGTTTGAAAGGTTTCTGATTTGGCTTGAGTGGAATTGTGTGCTGTATAACAGAGGTGTCATAGGACTTAAGGTCCTCATAATTCCATGCAAAGACATCCTGAAATTCTTTAAACAAATCTATGTATTTAGGCTTTTGGTCAGGAGGTAGGGCAGCTGATAATTTTATGATTTTGGGGCTTTGGACTGTCCCTATGTTGTGTTCTTCAATGGTAGCGTTTAAGGGTTGGAACTTTGGTTTATTAGGGACATCATTAGAATCAAACATATCTTCTAATGGAGCTAAACCTATGGGTAAAAGATTGTCCTTTAACTGTATTATTTCAGTTTCCTCCATAGGCATTTGTTCAGAGTCAATTTGTTGGATTTGTTGAATGTTATCTTGGTTGAAAATCGTAGGGTTTAGCATTTGGTAAACTGTTTTGGGAGACAATAGTTGACTGCTTTCGAAATTAAGTATTTGCGATTGACTTGCTGGTTCTGTGTCTATTTTCAGACCTGAAAATTGTTCCTGCAAAGTCAGAAAGTTGTTGATTTGTTTATCATTATCAAATACTTGCCAGTCTTTTATGTTATTTGGGACTGATGGTCTGTGTCTCACCTCAGCTGTGAAACGGTGATTGGGGTCAAAGGGCAGCTTGCAAGTACTTGCAAACACGGCTAGACTGTGAGCATGCAGGTTTTGTGACCTAGGAACTTTGGTGATTTGGTAATTGGGAAAAGACTTAAGTAGCTCTGTAGCCACAGCTCTGTATGATCTGAGTCTATTATCTTTGGCAACAAAATTACCCTTCACTTGTTGAATAACCAGGTCAGAATCCCCTAGGATGGATATTGTAGTGATTTGCAGGGATTGTATCAATTTAAGGCCTAGCAAAAGGGCCTCATATTCAGCCATATTATTGGTACATCTAAAGTTCAATCTGTAAGCTCTTCCTTGTGCATGACTACCATCCTTATTATGCACCCATATTCCTGCTCCTGCCCCTAGCCTGTTAACTGATCCATCAAATTCTAGGAACCATAAGCTTTCTTTTTCTAGGGGTTTTTGGATGAGGTCTGTGTGGGATGAATTGGTGATTTGTAGGATGGGCTGATCAATTGGCTTGGCTTGCTTGACATCCACTTCACTTGGTAGAATTGCTTTGTTATCTAGGGGGGCCATCGTTTCATTATTCTGTTCCAAAAGGATGATTTCAAAATCATTTGTTTTGTTAGTATGACTTTTGCCATTGTTTGATTTAGTTTGTGCTTGGATATCAAGCTTCTCTTGTTCAATTTGATTGGTTTTCATTATATGCGCCTTTTCCTTGATGTAGCTGTTTGTATTGTCATTGTAAAGGATGTATGAGTCTATATCAGAGTGGACAGCATAAATGGGAAAATTTTGAGGCTTCTCTGTACTACTGACCATGTATTTCATTAGTGACTCTCTATACAACCTCTTGGGTTGACCAAAGATTGTGATAGTAGCATATGACATGTCTAATTGGAGAGATCCTTGAAGCTTGGCTCCCCATGATCTTGACAGCAACATCCCATATTTGGGTGGGATATCAGCAACAACCACATCCATTAGGATTGTTTTGTTCGGGTACTGAACTAAGGACACACATAGGTCTTTTATTAGACCTAAACACTTGACTTGACTGGAATCAAATGAAAAAAGGTCTTTGTATGGTCTAGTAATATCCAAATTCAACCTTTCCATTACAGATTTGGGCATTAAGTTGTGAGAAGCACCAGAATCAAACATTGCATTGTGTAAAATTTTGTCATGTACATGGAGGCTGACATAGAATGGTAAGACTCCTGAGCCAGCTATTTTTCCATCAACCTCTGGGCCAAAAAGCAATTCAGGGGTATCATCTAACACATTGACATTGTCTATGTTTTTGCTATGGGTAAGTTGCAGAGATTTTTGAATTCGCTGTTTATAGATCTCATTTTTGGCTAATTCTGCCAGAGGTATGGTTACCTTCAGTTTTCCAATCTCAGTTTCAAAATCAAAGGGTTTTTCTGATTGTGTTTTGGTAGTATGGGTGAACTTATTGTCCTTATCTACTGAGATTTGTTCCTGATTTTGGGGTTTGTTCTTGTTGATCACTTCCTGAGGTTCTTTGCTTGATTTGGGCTGCTCAACTGATGGAATAGGTGATTTCAGTGACTGTTCAGTGATGTCTTCCACAATTACCTCATTTGAGGGAGAATTAATTGTGCTTTTTGGTTCTAGAGCTATGGCATCTCTGGGCTGTGATTTATCTTTTGTTTTCTCAGGTTGTGTTACATTCACAGTCCTACTTCTTAACTTGTACTGTTTATGAACTTCATAGACAGTAGTATCATAGCCTTGTTTAAAATCAAATGATTCTCCTGGACTTGTCTGAAACTGTTTACTATCATCCTCATCCTGATCTTCCTGACTCAAGAAGACTTGGTGCTTGTTGTCAAGCCCCATTAGGTGGATATGAGTATCTTCTGCTTGTTCTTCAGATGTGGATGTTTCAGCATAATTTTCCTGAAATGGTGGTCTTATTTCAGGATCAATATTAGCTTTGCTGCCACCAGGATTTTGGTTCCTCCTAAAGTTTGGATTCCTATTAGGATTGTTTGGTGGTGCTTCCCATAAGGATTTTCTTTCCACAGATTCTACCCTATCACCTAACCTTTTCATACCAGAAATTATTGCATCTAATTTTTGGTCTAAGGTAGAAGGCTCTTCCTTGAAAACAACCCTCTTTTCTGTTTTGGCCCTGTTCCTCTTGGCAATCAGATTTGCTTCAACTGTCACAGCAACTCTCTGAGCTTCTTCAAGGGTTTGAGGGGCTCTTTCTTTCAGTTGGTAGGCCATATTTGGGTCAAATCCATCTGGGAATTTGTATAAGGCTAAATCCGGAGGAGGTCTTAGGTTTTGAGGTATAGCATTATAAACATTGTTGAACCTAGCACAATATTCCAAAACAGTCTCTTGGGGACCTCTTCTAATCGTGTCATACTCACCAAGTATGTGTAAAGGGTCCTTCTTTTTTTCCCATCTATTTGTGAAGGATTGGTATAGCTCATCAGGGGTAGTAATGCTATTTGCAGGCAGAGATCTAAACCATGTTCTCACATCTCCTGTTAGGCTTTGGACAAATATTCTCATCCTTACAGTTTCATCATCGATTTCATAATTTTCAAAGTGATCTTGCATTCTTTTAGCATGTTGAATTGCAGAATAAGGTCCAGTGGAGTCAAAGTATGAGATTTTGGCCTGGTAGTCCTGAGGTAAAGCCACTGGGTTGGCAGGCAGTTGTAGGGGTGCATACCTGGCCATATTTGCTGGATTTTGGGGGTTAACTGGGACAACTGGAACAAAAGGAACAAAAGGTATCACAGGGGTAACAGGTACGAAGGGTATGGCAGTATGGGATGAACAGACTTGTGTGGGAGAAGAAGGGATTGACGGAGAACTTTGGGATGTGGAAGGGGAGCTGGGGGAATTAGGGGTGGAACGAAATAAGACTTTAACTGGAGTGGGGATTTGGTTAGGAAACTCTGGCTGTTGACTGATATCAGCGAAGTTATCTTGTAGTTGCTGTTTCCTAACAAACTTAGGGATGGTATTAGGATTTTCGAAGATAGTAGGAGGATTGGGATCAGGGTTATTCCTTGTGTACCGGAGGTTCTTCTTAGGAGCCAGTTTCTAAGCCAGTTTAGTAAGAAATTCTGTGCAGAAAGGGGTCTGATTCAGCTCTTCCTTTAGGCTACAAATGTCTGTGTTGGAGTAGCTTAGAGGTGTCTTAACTGATATTCAGACTGTAAATGTGATTTATTAATAGATTTTAGGCTTCAGATCCCGAGATTCCCCAGTGGAGTCGCCATTTATGTTAACACCCAGGTTGTTCTCTTTGACTCCTAAGAGAATACGGCCGGGGTAACCACTAACCAATCTTTGGGCTGCAGCTTCTAGCCCAGCTGCAGTCAGAGAGGGCTCTCTCTGTAAGGTTTGCTACTGCTTTCAGTAAGGGTTTTAGGCTAGTTGTGAGGTGAGTTTTTTGGTTGTTTTTGTGTATTTGGTTGGGAGGATGCTTCTGCTTTCTTTAAAGTACATCAGCAGGGGAGATTAATCCATTGGGCAATGGGGTCTGGGACTGTTTTCTGTTGAAATCTTGATTTTTGGTGAGGAAGAAAGCTACAGGGCCTGCGTACAATTCATGAAACAAACTGTGAATATTGAGGATGAGGTGAATACAACTAGTAATGAGCAATTAAGATTTCATTACTTAGGCTGTATGTTTGTGAAAGAGGCATGTTATCTAAGAGCAATCACTTGAATTCTTAAAACAACCATGCACAGTAAGGATATGGCTTAAAGGTAGCATTTAAGAATTACACTTTAAACACCTTAACAGAAGAAAACATATAAGACGGTTCAGATTGAGCTCAGGGTAGTCAATGACTAAATCCTGAGGCTATCCTTTTTCTTTACTATCTAGAGTTCCAGACATACAAGAGACATGAAAAACAGGAAATATGAGAAACATATGGAGTAAAAGGAAACATATACAACATTGGGAGCCATGAGAAAACTTATTGAGCCATGTAATGATCAAGAATCCTGTAACTTTGAGCCACACACCATCGAGAGACCAAGAGTCAACACATCATTGTAGAAATCCCACTGCCTTTGTATTAAACTGTCTGAAAAATGTACAATATCAGAAACACAGAGAAGATATCAGAAGAAATCTTACATCCGGAGTCCAACCCCTCTAAACAAACGCGAGGGTCTATATATAGAGTTTTTAGATACAAAAATATCTCAGGAATGGAGTCATCTGAGAGGAAAAAATCTCTTACACTTGTACAGAGAAAGTCGATGAGAAGTTATTGCAAGTGTAAATGTTTCTTTTAAAGCTATTAACTCCTGATATGATAACTTTTTGACTTTTGAGTGCTGCGGAGTTGATTGGGCGGCTTTTTCATAAATTAAGCATTGAAGTGCTTTGTTACTTCTGATTTTTCTGTATCTTTCTTGACTCTGCCATCTGTACCTGCTGTTGTTGCTGTTGATGCCAAGTATCTATGCTGAGTTGGCTCAGTGTCTTCATGCTTGCTGTGAAATCTTTGTCCCCCTGTAGGTGCAATATAGACTGTATTGCTGGCATAAAGTTTTTTCTTTCTTAGCCTTGGTTCAAAAGTAACTTTACCAAGTCTTGCCACGTGTCTGGATGGGGAAGCTGGTGTTTCAAAATTGACCCTATTGTTTCATCAGCTTCTGTATACTTATAAAAGTCAGGAGGCTTATCAAATAAATGTGCTACCTCATTTTTAATAAAAAACAAATTATCTAACTTATTAAAAAGAACTTGTCCTGTTAATGGGCCTGCTGTAGATGACCCCGAAGCCTCAGCAATCTGCATGGCTGAGAAAGTACTTAGTCTTTTAATGTACTTCTCATAAGAGAGAAGCTTTCCTGACTCCTCCAAGCTTGGAAGCCCTTTGTCCTGGAGGGCTGTGAACCTATTCTGGAACTTAGATATATCTGCTTGCATATCATGCACCCTTCTGTCCAGTGTCTGAATTAGGTTCCTCATTGTTGTAGTTCTCTTGATTATGGAAATGGTTTCAGTTCTGTTAGCAATTCCCATTTGGATTAGCTGAGAACTATTCCTATAATTCAAAATTTCTATCATCTTTGGGGCAAGGTCTGCCATATTGCCTAAGTCATTTCTTGCTCTGTATAGCTCCTTCTTTGCCTTGCCAATAAGTCCAATCTGCTCATAAATAGCATCAATGTACTCCCACTGGTTAGCGATTGCTTGTCCAATGGCAGTCCATATCACCTACTTGGTTTCTGCTGTTACTTTGTCAAAACTGAGCTGCTTTTCCAGCTCTGCAATAGTCTTTCTCAGGGTCTTTACTTCCCTCTCTTTCTCAGCCACGTTCTGCTTAGACTTATCATATTTCTCCTCTATTTTTGCTAAGCTTTCCTTGGCTTTGTTTAGCTCTGTCATTTGAGCTTCCAGCACTTGAATTTCCTGCCTTAGCTTCTGCATATCTAGGCTCTCGGCCTGCTCTGTTAGTGGTGCTGTAGTGGCTGGCTCTGTTGTAGTTGTTTCTGTTGTAGCTGGAGCCTTCTCTGTTGGAGCTGCCTTTGCTGCCTGCTGTGGAGGGATATCCTCTTTAGGGGTTTCTTCTCGGTTTGTTTTCTCTGTGGGTGGTTGAGAAGATTGCCTTTGTTCTCCCTTCTGTATAACTGCTTCTAGGGTGTTCTCTGTGTCCAACAACTTTTGCTGGGTGTCCACCAATTCTTTATACAGAGTCATGAGCAGTGCAGTGATATCCTTATCTCTTCTTTGTTGGGCTACCTCATCTGTTTGCGGATGTATTGTTGGTGGGATTTTCATCCTCTTTTTGATAGCAGCTACATCTGCATCCCTTAGTTTAAGGACCTGTTGAATGGCCTTAACATCATTGGGATCATGCCCAAATTCAATGATAATATCCTCCAGCGCCCTGATTCTATTGTCCTTGGCTTGAGAGGATGCCCTCTCCAACTCAAGCTGTGCTGCTGTGTTGTTCAAACTGTTTTGCAGCTTATAATTCACCAAGGTCTTGTCTGCCAAAGATGCATAGACCATCTCACCCATTTGCTTGTGAAGCTCAATCTGGTCTATAGGGTGGACATCTTTGGCAAGGACCTCTAAGTTTTTCCTTATGTAGTCTGCAGTTGATTGAGGCCGCTGCTCAGTGGGAGTAAAATGACTCAAAGTCAATTTGGCTTCTTGTACATCATATGCAGCCATAAGCCTTTGTTGATTTGATGGAGCCATGTTTAATAGGTAGTTGTATAGCTTGATTTTGAGTGGCTCACTCCTTCTCTTAGCATCCTTGAAGAAGTCCTTGATACCTGCAGCTCTATTTTTATCTTGACCTGAGGAGCTGACCTCCCCAAGTGCTGTCCTATCCTGCTCTTGATGCATTGAGCTAGCGGAGGCCTCAAAACTTTGAATTTCCTCTTCTCCAAATGGATTTAGCCTCTGCCTTTTTTCTGAGCCTTCTGTGAGTGGGGTCTCCCTATCCCTCTTCCTACTGATATCCTCCCTTAAAGGGGTTTGGAGGATTGTCGGGTCAACCCTAGAATCTTGTCTAGGAGGAGCCATACTGGTTGTTTTCTCTAGGGTGGCAGCCTGGCCTTCTCCTTTTTGCTGCTCCTGATCCTGTTGATTAGTTTGTTGTTGATTTTGTTGCTGTTGATCCTGCTGTCCCTGTTGGCCGTCTGTTTCTTCCATCACTTTGCCCTTTCCTTTATCTTGTCCTTGCTTTGAAGCTTGTGCTGCTCCTTCTTGTGTTGCAAATAAGGAAGTTGGCACTGTTGTATGAGGACTGGGTAAGGTAGGCACCTGTGAAGGACACTCCAAGTCAGCCATTTTCAATAAATGCCTTCTAGCCCTGTCATTTAGCTCTTCTTGGGTCAGGGGCTCTATCAAGGTGTTTTTCTGCCACTTTGGCTGGTTTGCATGTCTTGATATGAGGATCATGTTATGATGCTCATAACCAGCGAGTTTGTACTTTATTCTCCTCTTGGATATGAAACCATTGGGGTCGTATGGTTTCCATAGGAAGCTGTGGGTTAGGCCTAGGCCTTCTAACATTCTTTCTGCCTCCTTCCATCCTTCTTTTTTGTTTAACACAATATTCCCAAGTTGGTTTTTGATCTTTAGTTGTGCCTTTTTGCCCCTTCCTGAAAAATGAACAAGGTCTACATGTGCAAACTGTCTGAAATACTCTAGGGCAAAGAGCCTCATAGGCACATACCTGGGCAGCCTGAATGGTCTTAGCTCACAACCATATATTCTGATCACTGTGTGATGCTGGTAGAAATACCAGTCCCCTATGCTATAAGCAGTGGATAGTTGTAGTATCCTCTTCATATCATCAGTGAGTCTAGGAGGAGGCTCTGTTAGAAGCAAGGACATGGCTGGATGAATGAATAAGTCTATAAACTCACAATATGTGTAGGGTGAGTAGGCATCATGATGGAAGATTGAGCTCCAATAAACAACTGATCTTGGGTTTCCTGTAGCATCATGTCTCCTGATCTCAAAGGAGAATTTCTCATACTGGTGATAGAGGATAAGATGATAAATGTATGAGGTGTATCTGAACACCCTCTCTCTAGGTAAATGCAGAAACTGCTCATGTATTTTGTCTGAGATGAATGTGGCGTAGTTGTAGCAGATAGGGGTGTCTCTAGGGGTAAACATTAACATCATAACTAATACAGTTTCCTCTATAAACTCCGTTGACCTATATCCCAGAATTGAGCTCACCATATGGGCTAGGTCTAGCCCAAGTTGATTTAAATATCCATCAAAAATAGGAGGATGCAATACTGTGTCTGGTTTGCTAATGAATAGCTGATTAAACCTTAGGATGTCTGCCTCTGTGAGTGTCTTGGTCCCTTTGTTGATTAAGTCTAACAGGGACAAGGGAACCATTTTCTTGTCAATTCTGAACTGAACCATATCTCTGATAGCTTGAGGGGTGGTATAGAACACAACTTCACCCTTAGGATTTACAACAGCTCTCTGAGATGGCTCATATTGACTGGCACATAGATAAATTAGGTCAGGAAATTGCCTGACCAGAGGCATTTTAAAAGTTGGCAGGGCAGACTCCCAGATGCCTAAGATATCTGTCCCCTCTCTGTGCTTGGCCCTGAAATAATTTAGCAATTGAAGGTGGGGGGTGCATCCTTGCCTGGAATCTTCTGAGATATGATAATCCAGGTCTGCTAGGTCCTGCCAGTCTAGCTCCCTCTGAGGAGCATTCAGAGGAGTGACACTGAGGATTTCAGGGGTTTCCATGCTTTATGCAAATAATAACTGGAATGCTGTTTGAATCAGTGATTTCTGATGAGAACCGAGGTCAACAGGGTTGGATTACAGTCAGGATGAGAATGCCGGCCCCTTAGGAAGGGTTTTAAGTGGCAAGGAGACCTCCTCTGTCAATTTTGGGAGTTTACTCAGGAGTTCACGACTGCGCGAACAGGGTAATTCTTTTAACTAGTTTGGCAGTGAATTGCAGGTCTCCGGCACTGTATTTCGATTTTAACTGGTCGAATAGGAAAAACACGGTTGGTTTACCAGTGAATTTCAGATCTTACAGGCTTTCATGGCAGGTTTTACAGAAAATTGAAGAAAAACCAGTAAAGAGAGGGCGAGGCTGAAATACCTGGTAAACAATAGTCTAAGCTGAAGAATGCAACTGAATTTTGCTCGTAGGGTGCTTTGGAACAGGTTGCAGGTTGGCTGGTGGCGCAGGCGTCGTAAATCCCATGCAGAAGACTAAACAGGAAAATTTTGAAAAATTGTGAAAAATGGCAAAAATTGACGAAAATATGGCTTTTGGTATTTTTGGCGCGCTTTATGGATGACGTCAGCATGACGTCAGCATGGGGTCCGGGTTGGGTGACGTCATCATGACGTCATCATGGTGACGTGGCAGTCATCAGTAGGTCCACGGGGGCGGTGATGTGGCGGCCGGGTGGACGAATCAGGAATGAGGCGGGATGAACTGGCGGTGACGTGCACGGTACCGGGGCGCAACCGTGGACAGGACAGGTGTCGCCATATCGGAAGGGGCC
>APFE031372782.1:2815-20767 GCA_000404065.3 Pinus taeda
TGTTATTTTTAAACGTCAGTTACTTTTTATTAAGTTAAATGGGAATTATATAAATAAAAATAAATTGCTAGTAATTTAGTTGAAGGGAAATCAAACCAATAACATAAATTTAGAGTGTTTAGGTTGCTAAATCCTAGTTTAAACATATAGAAACAAGTTGGACATTGAGAATATAAGAAAGTCTATTAGTGTTGCAAGTAAAAAGCTAGAGTTGCTACACTCTTTAGAGGAAAAGGAAATTTTCATTGCTCTCATTGCTAGAATGGTCATTTTTTTTCTTTGATCCCATAGAATTTTCGTATTGAATCCTCCTCTACCTCCCTATATCACTAATAATATGCAAATTATATCTATCTCCCTATATCACTTGAAATATTCAAATTATGTTTAATCTTGTGCTAGCTTGGTACTATGATTGATAAAATAAATAAATAAATGCAATGCATCAAATATAATAGAAACCACAATTCCCTTTTAGTGTATGCTGATATCATATTTTGCTCGCACCATATCAAAATAAAAAAAACCCTCACCTATTCACCCTTTATTGTATTGAAATTTTAAAATTTGCACCCTTTATTATATTGGAATTTTACAATTTAATATTAATATGTTATAATTTATACCACTTTTCTCAAATTTTTACTCAAATAAAAATTTAAATAAAACAAGTGTTATGGAGTAGTTGCTGCTCAATTTAAATATAGCTAATTGGAATATGAAATGCTGACAATGTGTGATATGATCAATTAAAGACTTCATAAAAAATAGAAATGCAAGTGAAAATGTTATGCTAAAGTGTTGTTTTTTTATGAGCCCCCTACCTCATCAGTTGTAATGAAGCTTTATAACTTTGTTTTTTTGGTAGTGTTTGGTTCAAACTGATATGGAGAAAATTACATGCAACTCAAATGAGATGTCAATTCTAAGAAACCTATTTTTCATAACCGATTTTCTCCTACAAAGATAATGGGAATTGAAAATAATTGATATAAAAGTTGAATGCAATTGTGTTTGTGGCAGTGAAGGCATGGGGATATGATATAAAACTTTGGGGATATGATATAAAACTTTTGTTGTTATCAATCAATTGCGATCTCATTCTTTTGTAGATTACAATTGAGTTGAGATGATCTATAATTTGTGATTTAGTATTAAATTATTTTTTAAATTATATGGTAAAGACATGTTAATTAATAATTTATGAAATATTCGTAATGGAGGGATTATGTTTTACTATTAATTTAAGAACTAATATAATTTATTAATTAAATTCACTAGTAATTATAGATGATTTAGAACACTTAGTTTTTAAATCAAAATACTTAGTTCCTAAAACATATGCATTGTGGAAAGAGAAAAAAATCATTTTAAAATTTAAATATTAAAATAAATAAAATAAGCATTAGACGCTTCTTAAAAAAAAATTATAATATTACGTTTGTTTATGATTTGTGATTAGTATAAAATTGATTAATTTGAAAATTCACTGTGAATAAAACTAGTAATAAGTTGCACTAGATTAAACCACTTTAACAAAATTCACACATTATACTTTAAAATTTTTAAATATTAAAATAAATAAAATATATCATTAACCTTTTTCCAAAAAATTCTAAATATTGTACTTTTTTTGCTTATGAATTTTTGGTGATCGAAGTAACTAATGATAAATTTTGAAGCGAGCTTTGAATTAAACTAGTATAAGTTGGAAATTCACTTTGAATAAAACTAGTAATAAAGTTGTAGTAGATTAAACCACTTTAACAAAATTCACACATTAACTTTTTTGCATGGTAACTGAGACCAATCTTCTATCTTTGATTCAAGGAAAGAAGAAAAAATAATTTTAATAAAAAAAAACATAATATTGAACTTCAAAGTGGTATTGTGATAATATCCGAGCTAGAGTTTCAAATCCTTTGACTTGCCAAAATAATAGACATCAATCATAGGCACACAAAAAGAGTTAAAAACAAAATCTTCTTGAATTCAAGAAGATTAATTTCTTGAATTCTTGAATTCAATTTCTTGTTTTAAGATCAATTTCTTGAATCTTTGATATATTTGGAGGCACAAATTATAAAAACTATGCTTCAATACAACAAATTCAACAAAGTTAGGAAAAAACGCTCACAAGATAACTATGCATCAATAAGACTTTCTTAATAAAATTAGGAAAGAAATCATCACAAGATTCTAAAAACTTATAACTAATTATGATAATAGTTATTAATTATAAAATCCATGTGTAAACGAGAAAAAAAATATGATAAATTGAATTGGAATTGAAAAAAAAATAGAAGCCAAATTAAAAAGTAAGAAAACTAAAAAAATATTAGATTTTAAATTATTTTCTTTTTTAAAAAATTTGACATCTTAAAAAAATTACTATTTTTTAAATTATTTTTTTTTAAAAATTTATGGAGAAAAATATAATTCATGAAAATGGAAATAATTGAAAAGAAATTAAAAAATAAAAAAAGATTAAATAGAAGGAAATAAACTAAAAACAAAAAAAATAGTTCTTAATAGAAATTGAAGTTACAAACAACCAATAATAAATACTTCAACCAATCATATTACAAATAAATGGAATTTAAAATATAACAAAGCAGTTGTTTATATGCGGACTATTTTGAAGCCTTCCAGGTGATTTTTCTCCGGTCAAAAATCTCGCAAGCAATTTATTGGATTCGCAACAGTAAAGCGTCCCAGGGTTTCAGGGTGCTGAATCCAAATATGTAGTTAAAAAACCATTTTAACTGCAACAAGTCAAGATTTAACCTCAATTTCTTCCGCCGGATTCCGTCATCAGAATCTCCAAAAAGTTGCATTATAGACAAATCCATAACAAAAAATAAATTATGAATCTTAGATTATGGAGAGGTGATATAGATTTTTGGTCCAAGAAAAATTAATAGGTAATCAAAGGCAAAACTGAGTAATACCATGCCTATTGCAGGTATAATAAAACATAATTGTAAAAATTCAATTCGAACACGGGAAAAATATAGAACCATGACAAAAAGTCAAGTTCGGGCCTGAGAAGATACAAGCAGCTCCATTCATTCAAAACTTTGCAAGGCCCAGGTATATAGGAGTAGCATCGAAGAACGTTGAGTGTTAAGCTCCATTAATTTTTTTACCAACTGCTACCTACAATTATGGAAGCCAACTGCAGTCTTTCCTTAATTTCTGGAAACCAACTGCAGTAATTTCCTTAAATTAAGGAAATCGACTGCAGTTAATTAATTTTCTTGTTGGGAGCTTCTGAAGTGGTCCATTACTCCATCTGGAGTTCTCTACCTTGATCTGTGGAACACCTGACACATAGCCTTCAGGAGCTTGATGGAAGCTTGGCTATAAATTTATCTGTTTGGTCCTCAAGCTTTTATCTCAATCCCCTTCAGTTTTTACACCATCTAGCTGAGAAAGCAGAGCTTAGAAGTGCCTTCAGACTTTCTGTATTCTTTTCTTTTGCTTGGATTGAAGCTGGAGTGCTATTTCAGTAAAGAAAGCAAGTGGACTGTGGTTTGCAGCAAGAGCGTTATCAATGGCTGGAGGTAATTTAATTTTTTTTGGGCATTAAACCTTCATTCCAGTTTTATGATTCTTTAATTTTTTCCGCATATAGAATCGATGTTATAAGTTAACAATTTCTCCAGATTTTATGATACTTTGCCAACTTCTCTTGATTGGTAATCTATTCCTTAAGTATGTCTACCTTTATAATAAGAAAATCAAACTTCACTAAGAGATTTAAGAAAAATCTAATAGATGACTATTAACAATTTTTCTCCATGTATGCTGACCATTGTTAGGTAACAAGTAGGCCTTCCATATAAATAATGGCAAAGTCACCAAAATCAAAATTGAAATTCTAAGGAAAAGAATTCTTATGCTAACATGAGAAAGAAATCAACAAACAAAAATAAAAACGAAGAAATCTTAAAAATGGAAAGGAAAATCCCAGTTTCGAAAGATAAACTCAAACAAGAATGTTTATACCAATGTCTCAACAATATGAAGAAAAATAAAGTAACCGCGTAATAATTTCTTCTTATGTCGAGATTTAGAAAAATCATACCTTGCAGGGTTGTAAATGCTTTAGGTTTTTTGGATAGCAGGGACGATAAAATTCGGCGACAATGAAAACTTTCTGTCTGATATTATTCTTCTTGTTTCAAAGCATCATCTTAATCATTTTCTAATAAAAGGAATGCTTAAAGAAACAAACTAAAGGTTCAAAAACTTCCTGGTATAGCTGTTTTGACGAAGATTATCACTGCTTCTTGAAATAAAGCCAGGAGAAGAGTATAAAACTTCGAAAATCTGATTCGGCAGAGGATTGAAAGCTTCAAATGGAGAATTGAAAAATAGATTTTTTATATCAACAAAGACAAAACTGAAACTAAACTAACGAAATGGAAATTAATGAAAGTGGGTACATGAATCTTACCATGGGATAATTTATTTTGATCTTACCTGAAAGGTATCAGTTTCTTCAAACTAGCTGATTTCTTATTTTAATTAACATTAAAAACATGAAGAAGTCAAACTAACCAAAATCCTGTAACCCAAAATCATTATTTATTTTACTTAAACTAAAGCAAGTAGTAAAATGTAAAAATGGAATGCTTAGTGCTCAAGGGAATTGAAATTAAAACAAATGCATCAGAAATGAGAATGAGAATTTGTAGTAATGACTGTTTCTCAAAATATTATAAGTTTCATATAAATTCCATGATTTTATAAATTGTCTAGAATCAAGACCAAATTCAAGATAATAAAATTTAAATATGAAGATAGAAAGGTCTTGAATTCCATTTTTAATTATGGAATTATATATTTAAAACTGAAATGTATGAGAAATTGAAATGATTTGAATATGCTGCAAATTGGTCATTAACTGCTTTCTTACCATAGTGGTTACCCAAGCTTTGCTTTTAAAATAACACATCGCCGTATCGAATGATTTGCATCACATGTCTCTTCACCATGCTTGAATTTACTTTGCAAGACTTTACCTTTGTTGCTATGCAATATATCGATCAAATGTTAATGGCTCAAAGGCATGCATTGGAAGCTATCGCATCAGAGATTGCAATGGCAAATTGTCGATTAAGAACATGTGATGAGAACATGTGCGATGAAATGAAGTGATCGCATTATTAAAGAAATATTATATTAGGGATCGGGGACAGTTATGTCACAAATTGCACATCCCAGACCATATCTTGCGATTTGTACTTTGCACATCGCGCATCGCAGATTCAGAATAATGATATGGCCATAAATAAAAATGCAAGAAAGCGATTGTGATATCGGCGATGCGATGGATGACATAACTAATCGGCGATCGGCAATGTTAAGCACCCGATGTAACACAATATGATTCCTGCGATGCCGATATGCGATGAATGATGTGGCTAATCGGCGATCACGATCGGTGATCTTAAGCGCACGAGGTAACAATTCTCAATACGCCGATATGCGACGAAAAGTGGACCCGATAATTTTATTATGAAAATTTGATAACATATCGGATTTGAGACATCCACCCTTTAAAATATGCTCTCATTACTATTATTGCGATTGAATGGACGCGATATTTTTATGAATTTGCTTTGAATTTCATATCGCGTCCGGAATTATGTGGTTGTCACAATATCGGTAAAGTCGATTATCGGAGATTGACAATTCATAATAATGGAAGTATACTTCACTTGCAAACCTCCTATATGTGAAATGTGATATGACATATGAGCGAGGAGGTCTAAGATCATCAATTTGTTATCAAAAAATGCTAAGGGCTTCTTTCGATGAAATATTTCGCTACAAATGATTGTGAAATGGATGATGCGATATCGGAAGGAAATTATTGACGAAGATGAGTGGGATGGTAGTATTGCGAATATGCATTCATCGTAGTATTAGGAATACGAAAACCAAATTGAAATGATGAATGAAAGCAAAGTTAAAAATGCTCAAATTCTAATGAATCGCAAATAAAATTTCCCTGAGCCTGTTGCAAATTTGAAATGGGTTTATTTCTTACTTGAAGTTTTGAAAACAAATGAAAATCTGCAAATAAAACAAAACAAAAATAAAAAATAAACTAAGGAAAAAAGAAACTAATAGTAGATGAGAACGAACTTGTAAATGCGTACCTGGAAGGAAATTATCTGTAGATTTTACCTCATGAATCTTCAAATCCTTCTTTGGATTTATCAAAATTCTGACTTTGTTCAAAATCATCTCATCATTTATTCTAAATCGGAATGTGCAATTACCCTGAATAAAATTTGTTTTTTCATGTTCAGGAAATATAAAATTTACCAGAAATAAATATGAAAATAGTCTTCCCTTTTGAATTGAAACAACAATTTATTACCTCTGCTTATTCTCAATAACTTGAGAAGAATCTGTATTGTTATAGTGATTGCTCAATAATGCCTTTAGTAAATGAATATGATGCATATTGCGACTAAAGGTCAGAATGGGATAAATCCACTAATTGTGGAAAAATATCAAAACAGATTTGAATGTGTGCACACAGCAGAATGAACATCCTTAGCAAATTCCGAGGAAGATAATATGAAATTCATATGATTACCACGAAAGGTTAGACTGACTAATAATGATTGAGTCAGAATTAAGCTTATCATAGAGAGTCATACATTTCATGGGATAATGAGATCATGAAGCTTTTATATCCTCAAAACCTTTATCATATAAATTTCAAAAGAAAATCTTAGAAGGGAATCCTGGAATAAAGAAAAGTGGCTTTAAGGCGATTGATGCCAAGTGTAACCTTAATTGAATTTAATCAAGACATTATTCAAAAGAGGAAGAGTAGAGGTATTGCTGTAAGAAATTTAAAAAGGAAAGCAAGAATTAAAATTTTCTGATAGGGAGAAAATGTTTTCAGTGAACATGTATGAGAGTGGCTGATTGCGTTGTTTTATTTTTAATCTATAGAACCGTGGAAAATAAATTAACTACATTAAATCTACTCTTATTCTAACCATATACATGAAAATGACTAAGTATAGTCATATTTCCAGTGTAACCATTTTCTCATTTTAATTCCTGCATGTATGTACAATTCAAATGTTAGTAATAAAAATACAAATGTAATTAAACTAAGAAAATTAAATCTGAAAATAGAATGCACAGTTATTGTTAGCAACTTAATTAAAATATCCTTCTCTTGAAATTTTCTTTCCAATTGAATACCAATTGGATCATAGAAATCTGGATGGATTTCCATTAATGATTGGGAAATGTTCAAAAGAGGAGATGACAAGCCAAATTGTGGATATGAGTTTTTAAATTCAAAGGCCTGAAAAAAATTGTTAGTGTTATGTACAAATGTTAAGCCATTAACAATTTTCCTTGAAGGAAAAATTTCCAAATAATTTTCAAATAAGCTAATGAAAAATGGATGGAAATCTTTCAAATAAAATCGAAAATTATTAATTAAATTGGATTGCTGGCCAGATTATAAAAATACATTCTCTTGTTGATATGGCCTTTGAGAAGATAGAAGCTTTTGATAAGAAATGAACATCAATTGACATTGACATGTTAACAACTTTTGATGTTCATGGTTATAACATGAAACTTCAATTTCCCAATAAGGTAATTCATTAATTGAGCGTTTGATAATAAAGTGCTCAATATGGCAGCGTAAAGTGTTAAAATTTTGAAAAATAAAATAAAAAAATAAATCTAAATTTAAACAAAATAAGTGAGGAAACAAAAATAAAATGAAATCACTATTTTTACAACTAATGTTATAGCACAATTGGGATCGTTTTGAAATGATTTATTTTTCTCAAGGATTGACTAGAATTATGGAATTTGAGTAATTTCGAATTCCAACTTGTGAACTAGAAAACGAATTATGATTATGAGTAGAAATGAGAGTTTCATCATGATATGAATTATAAATTGGAATGTTTTGTTGAATGGTGAAATCATGAAGATAATTTGCTACTCTAAAATGAGGATAGGTTGGAATAATTTCTAAATTGAAACGTTCCTCATTCACAGATGTTATCTGAATTTTATTATGAGGATTCTCTTGATAAGAATAGAAATAAACATCCTCAATGTCAGAGTAATTATCATAAATGACTTCACAAGATTCTCTAGAATTCCCTTCAATCTCCAATATATCAAAACAATGAGGAATAAAAATTTCATGTTCATTAATGGCAAAATAATGATCAATTATTGTTTCTCTATCTTGATAAAAATTAATTTGTAATTCATTTAGACCATCCTCTTTATTTTTTGAAATATCATTAACACCAAGAGGGGAAAAATTACCATCATTAAAAATATCAGGATAAAAGGAAAAATGTGAACGTGAAACAATGTATTTAAAAGTGTCTCTATTTGAGAACTCTTGTGTATTATGCTCATTGTAAATTTCAGATTGCAGATCATTTCTTTGCGTGCTCATGTTTTCTTGAAGAAGGCTGCTTTGTTGCTCTGATTTCGGCATTTCTTCACCATGGAAAAATTCAGAAATTTGTACAGCAGTTTGCATTTTATTATTTACTTTGACTGCTGCTTGCATTTGTTGATTTCCAATTTGATTTACTGAATTTACCTCAAAGTAGCTTTCAGATTTCAATGCAGCTCCTTCTCCAAAATTGCTGCTATTGTCTTCTTGTATTTAATTAGAAATATTTTCCAAGCTTTGTGAAACCTCTTCATCACAATTTATTTGCACATTTGGATTGGATTTGTCATTTATATTGGAAGGGGGTGGAACAAAGCTTGAACTAATTCCATATGGGTTAGGAATAGGGGGAAGAGAATAATTATGTTCAAACCAATCTAGTGATTCTTCTTCCATAGGTTCATCTTTGACCTTAAATTTTAAACAATTCAAATGAAATCGAATATTAAAATCTATAACAGACTCATTTTCGTTTCGTAGATATTCAATTTCATCACATACCTGATCATAATCATAGTGGTCAAATTTACAAATGAAAATTATAACAAATTGATCCCAGCTGTGAATTGAGGCAACCAGAAGAGTTCTACACCAGTTTCAGCTTTTGCCACAAATGTGAGAGTGAAAATTCTGCATAAGATGCATTCATCAATTCCTTTAAAATCATAATTTGAAACATTCTGAATAAATTGAAGGACATGATTAAAAGCAGAAGAATTCCTCTTACCATTAAACTTTGCCTGAGACAAAAGTCTTACCACTTTGGGTGGAGTATTCGAAGATGCACATCCATGGATACAACTCCAAATTGGAAATTTAAGAGGAGCCAACACAATAAATAAAATATTAAAATTGAAAAGACTCCAATAGACAAAAAATCTCCAGCCCTCCTTCTAGCACCAAAAGTGTTGATGCCTCGAAAATCTCTGCAACAACACTGGGGAATAACCACCCAGTCTGAACCTTAAAGCAGCTCCTTTTCCGTTTGGTGTGGTGGCTCCGACTGGTTTAACTAGGTCTAGTTACCTTCTCCCTATCGCTATTGGTTTATGATGTATCTTTACCTACCAATAGACAGAGATATCAGATCACTTCTTCTTGCTGATCAGGCAAGAGAATGACCCTTAAGCTGATTTGGGTTCAACCAAGCCACAAATAAAGTTTTTCCTCTTTGAGAAGATGACTTAAAAGAATGTAGAAATTACTCTAAATACAAGCAAAAATAAACAAATCTTAATCCTATCTTAATTAGGCAGATATAGATCTAACCCAACTAAGAGCAAGATAATTAAAGTATCGGGATTTAAATATGTCTTGCTTATAATGAATATCAAGTTAATGAAGTAGTTCAATTAACTGATATTATGAATACCAAGACACATCATATTGAGACCTCTTAACTGAAATAATAAACCAACAACACTCTAGGAAGTAGTTCACAAAAATGATATTGATTATCAAATTAGTAAATCCAATAATTAAACAATAATATGCAGAAATAGTTCATAGCACATTACCATTCAATAAATCAGTTTTATAAGATAGATTTCTGAGCAAGTAGTTACTTAGAAATCAGAATTTAATCCATAAGAACAGAGATACATAATAACAATATTGAGACAAATTACCCATATTGACAAGAGTGCAAAAACATGAATAAAATGAGACATTCCTGTTACCATAAAAATGAAATTGATATTTGAAACAATAGTATTAAAAATACCAATTTATTGCATCCATTTCTCTGACCTTGGTCTCCAACAGCCCTTTAGATTGCTTGAACTTCTGCCTTCAAAACTAGAGCCACAATAGTGCAAACTCTGCCCCTCATACATGATTCAAGATACAAAGGAAAAATCCTCAACAATCCCCAGATCTGAGATTTTCTCTCCTCTCTTCTACAACTCTAAATTCCTATTATAGTAGTGCTTTTAGAAGTCTAGAATTGCAGAGGAGAGCAGCCCTTTGTTACATTATGCAATCTGTTATTTATAATATTTGCAAAGGAATTCTTGAGAGGAATGTTTGTTGAAGAGAAATCTGTCAAATCCAATTTTATTTGCTCAAAAATTATAATATTCAATTTCTGGAGCATTTTTATTGACTGAGATCTTTTTCTCCATATTTCTTCCACTGTTTTCTTGCAAAAAAGAAATCAAAATAAATTAAAAAGCAACAATAGAATCAAAATGTCATTGTTGGAATTTAAAACAAATCCAATCAAATACAATTAAAAAAATAATTGGAAATAAAATGTAAGCTTTCTATTGATGCTTGGGATGTTTTAATTGGCCAAGAATATCATTGACGAGCGAATTTGCAATTAGAAGAGGCTTGGATAAATGAAAATAAAACTCAGAAAATTGGTTTTGTTTTCAAAATTAGGAGCTTGATCTTTTGCCTAATTTTCGACCTAATAAATGACCAAATCTGTTAGTGAAACCTCCTCAGAAATATACTCCTTGATTTTATCTTTCCAATGAGCTGTCTTGGGCCTCATTTGGCCAAGTAAAACTCAATCTATGGGCCTCCAAAGTTGATGAGTTAAAACTAGCACAATTCTGGAATTTCTGTCGCTGGACTAAAAATCAAAATTTTTCATTAAAAATTTATTCCTAAATTAATCTCTAATTAATTTTAATTTAATTGTTAATTATGAACTAAACTAATTAATTAATCTAACTAACTAATATATAATTGATTATTTACAAACAAATTTAATCTAATCAAAAACTAATTAATATTTATCTGAATAATATTTAGGATTTAAATTTAATCCAAATTAATTAAATGTTATAAATTAATTAATCTAATTAATTTAAAATTTATTAATTATGTATTAAATTTAAACTAAACTAAAATACACTAACCTATTATCTCCACTCTTCATACGTATTAGTGAATAAAACAAATCCTTTGAAACTTATATTACCTCCACTCTTCATACGTATGAGTGAATAAAACAAATCCTTTGAAACTCATATTACACCAAGAATTACATATGAGGCTTTGATTAGTTGTGCTATGCCTTTTCGCAATCGGGAGGATGGAAGAGTTTTTTAAACTTGTCTCATATGGAAGTTTCGATCCGATTAACTCATTCGAATGAGTTTGAAATTAAAATAAAACATAAACCTCATAACATGACTTGATTAATGCCCCTTTGGATTATGCTTATCGGCGATCGGGAGTATGTATGTATGTATCGAGGATCGGAAATATGGAGGTATCGGTTTTCAAAATGATATGTGCCGATTAAAACCTCCAATCCGATCCAAAGCCCCAATGCGATTGATTTTCTTTTTTATTATTTTGTATTATATATATTATATATATAATAATATTTATATTTAATTTTAATTTAATTTAATTAATATTATTAATTAATTAAGATTTAATATTATTTTTATTTTTATTTTATTTTAATGAAATTTAGTTAAGTTGTGAAATTATCTAAATTACAGTCACTTGAAAAATAAATAAAAATAATCAAAATAAACTATAGCCACTTGGATGTTTGGGTTTTCGAGATTAGTGATCTATTTTGAAAATTAGAATAAATTACTAAAATCCCGATGTTTCATGATTTGGCTGCATAACTAGAAATGGAAAAATGTTAGTAAAAACTTACTACAGGTTAATATTTAAAATGAATGCATTATTGAACTAATTTATTTACAAAATGCAATATTGTACATTTTATGCATTTTTAACCCAAGCTAGATAAATGACGAGACTTCAAAGGAGTACAATTTTCAAACCAGTTGACCAAATGAGGTGAAACAAGAGTCAATGGAAAGCTTATAAAAAATCAATTCTAACAAAGCAATCAAAACAAGAATCTAAAGAAAATGAAAATTTAACAAAAACATATGATAATCGACTAAATAAAAATCCAAAAAGGTGCTTAGCCAAAAAATTGATAGAAAGGGTCCCCATTATTTGAAGTGAACACATCAATAATGGGGGGGTTGTGTTTTTACCACAACAAGCGGTCTGCTTTTTCTCTATTTTTCTTTGCATGTCCCTAATGAGGTTGGGATATAAGGAGTTAGGACTTGAACTGGTCAAACCTTTGCAAGACCAGCGTTGTGAATCCCAATGGTCTCCCATGGCGGATGAAAAGAAAGATGATGGGGTAGGAGATCCTATCAAAATCTTGCCCGAAGAAGCTCTCGAGTGAAAGGAAAGCGATGATGGACAACTTTTCCCAGATTCTTCAACAGTTATCCAGAGGCGACGCATCGGCTTCCAGCAGTTACTCTGGAAATGCCACGCCTTTTAAGGTACAAGTTAATTTTGAAATCCCCATATTCGAGGGTTAAATAGACGTAGATGCTATAGATAAATGGTTAAATCTACTAGAGGGCTATTTTTCCATTCATGAATTTTCAAGTCGAGAAAAGATTGTTTTTGCTTGTCTCAAACTAGCCCCCCCACATCAAGGACTGGTGGGAAACCTACTGCGAGCAGAAGGATGAAAGTACAGGCTCATTGTTCTCAGCCGCACCCACCTGGAATTCCTTCTGGAATGCCATCTGGGAGCAGTACTACCCTGTCAAAAGCTATGAGGACAAATACATAAAGTGGACCACGCTACGGCAGGGATGGGACCAAGGTGTGCCAGAGTTCATAAACATTTTTCATACCCTTCGCACACAGTTGGGTATCAATGATTCTGAGCTGCATCTAGTACTCAAATACCGTGGCTACCTACACAAATACATCTAGGAAGAGATGGAGTTCCTGAACATCCCCTCGCTTGGGATGACGTATTGATACACTGTCAAGATCGAGCAGAAGTTTAAACAGAAGAAGTGAGACTTTGGATCTGCGAATTCGAAGACCAAAGGACAAAGCCAAGGCAGGGTGACCCAAGAAAAACCATTGAAGCTGTAACAAAAGAGCAACACCACAAAGTCAAAGAAATACACAAGAAAGTGGTGTGAGTTCCATAAGAGCCCCACTCACAGCACAAGTGAGTGTCAGACCAAGCAGTTGTTGGTGACAAAGTTGAAGGCTTTAGAATCAGATGCATGTTCCGACAGAAAGTTACAACCCAACAAGGGGAATGGAAAAGGGAAGCAAATCATTGGTGCGGAGCCCAACGCCACTATTTCCACTGCCAAGATCTAGAAGAATGAGCCCAAAGATCTAGAGGAAGGAGAGCGACTTTTCCACTCACATATGTTGACAATGGGAGCCAAAAGAACCTCATTTAACTAGAGGTCATGAAGCGGTTGGGCTTACCAACTACACCACACCTGCAGCAGTATAGTATCAGCTGGCTTAACCAAGGACAAGATCTCCAAGTTCGCCAACACTGCCAAATTCCTTATAGCATCAAACCCTTCACAGATGAGGTATTGTGTGATGTTACACCTTTGGATGTTTTTGATGTACTATTAGGCGAGCCATACTTATGGAGACAACATGCTGTGTATGAGTCAAGGCCACATGCTATCATTATTTATTTGTCTAATTCATTATATAGGATACCAAAGGTAACCCCACCCACCACCACCTCTTTGATCACTGCTAAGAAAGGCAGCAAGCTCATCTCCCAGACTAGGAAATTCATTTTATGTCTGGTTCGCTCCCAAAGTAAGGGTAAGATTGTCACCACATCCATGATCCCCATGAAGGGTTCCTCCACGTAGCAGCAACAACAAAGGGATATGGTCATGACAAAACACAGGGCCAACTTCTCCTCACCCACAGGGGTACCACACAATTTTCAGGTGGGCGACAAAGTCTAGTTGCATCTGTAGAAAGAAAACCTGACAAGAGCCCATCAGAAGCTCCAACCACTCTGACATGGTCCTCACACCATTAGCAAGGTTGTGGGAAATAATGCTTTGGAGCACAAAATTCCTCCATTCCTTTTCCTGCACCAAGTGTTCAATGTGTACCACCCTCAACCATGCTTCCCACCATTACTGGACACATCCGAGATTGCAGAACAACTCACCAAGGACCAAGTTTAGCAAATGGAGGAACTCAATGCAATGGGGACCATTGCATCCTAAGGGGGGAGGAATGATCTAGGTGGATGTTAGTGGCCACCCACCTATCCCACTTGGACCCCCACAACTGTCTCTTTCAGTTTTTCAGTTTCTGTAATTGTAGCAAAATTGACTATTTTTAGCAGTTTTTTGGGTCCTGAACTTTTGGACCCGTTTTGAGGCCCTAAATGATGTTTTCTGGGAAGTCTAGGAGCAACATGGGCCCATGGACCAATTTTTGTCTTCCCAAAGTTGTAGTGCTTGGATAGATCTTTCTAACGAGCTATTGTACATGTCAAACGAAGATCGGGTGCCAAAGTTACGACCCTGGGAAGTTGATGTACCGACTAACCCAAAACGGGGCCCACAATTTGGCATTTCGTCTTCTAGGGTTAGGTTTTGGGATGTTAAGAATTTTCCATTGTTTCTCAACAATAAATAGGCCTTCGAGCCTCATTGTAACATAGTTCAGAGGCATGTAGCTGCCACATCTCTTCTTAGAGATAAGCTACCATCGCCCTAGTTGGTTTATTTCCATTTCTATTTGTAAGCATATTTCAGTGTTTTACATTAATGAAATGAAGTATTATTTCCACTGCATCTTTGTGTTTATAGTTATCTTTGTAATTTGTTGCATTCCTATTTAAATTCGGATCACTCTGCTACATAAACCAAAAGAGACCTCATGGGCCTAGGCCATACCAGTAGGGCATGCAAGGGTCATCCCATGCATATTACAACCCCAACCAGACCACATCCATACCTTCTTGGGGACCCCCTACTCATCCTTCCTGGTCTCCACCTCAGCCTTGGTCGTTTGCACCTCAGTATCATTCCCAGCCAGCCAACCAGTCATTTCAATCTTATGCTGTGCTACAACCTCAATGGAATCCACCGTCCGAGGGGTGGAGGCCCCCAAACAACAATGTTCGAGCTTTATTACCTTCACCACCTACCCAACTACAGCTTTTACACTCTGCTCCACCAAAAAAACCCCAGATGTCTGCCCATCCAAATCCGAACCCAAACAATAGACATGCACAACAGGTATATAGTGGAGAGACATCATACCCAACTTATGCTATGGAGATTAAGGAAATCAACCTAAGATCTCGGAGAGTACTCTCGAACAACCAACCTCTACCTCCACCTAGGGAGGTTAAGGAAGAAAGAGAGGAAATCATGCTTAAAGTAAATCCACCACCCTTTCCTAAGAGATTAACCCAACCACTCCAGCCTACCCTAGAAGAGACTGAACTTCTAGGAGAATTGAAAAACCTATGTGTTAAAATTCCACTTCTCTAAGCTATTAAAGATGTGCCTATTTACAACAAGTTGATTAAGGAGAAGTGCTTCAAGAATCGAGGGAGGCGAAGAAGAGATTCCCCTATCATTAATGTCATTGGACAGCTGTCCGACCTAATGATAGGGTAGATAATTTGTCCAAAGTATTTGGACCTTGGAAGCCCTGTAGTACATGTGCACATCAATGGCACCATTGTCCCAGACACTTTGATCGATCTTGGGGCTGTCATTAATGCGATGACCAAGGACACCATGCTCAAGCTCAACCTCCAAGGTTCTTTTAGGAAGACCACAATAGTTCTGTAACTTGCAGACCGCTCCACAGTGACCCCTGAGGGGAATTTTTAGGATGTGATGGTCTCCATTGATTCTTGGGAATACCCTATAGATTTCTTAGTTCTCCAGACTAAGGATAAGCTTGCTGGTTACCCTCTCATCCTTGGGAGGCCCTGGTTAGCCACTGCCAATGCTTACATTAGCTACAAAGCTAGAAATATGACCATCAAGAATGGGCATATGTCTAAGTAGTTAGTCTTATACCCTCTTTCTCAGCCATTTCTAGAACATGACTTACCTTTGTGGCTAGAAGAGGAGGAGGAAGATGAAGTTTATTCCACCCAACTCTATACTTTAGAAAAAACCATGGGATGGGGACAACAAGATGAAGATGATTTGATCGAACACATACTACAAAGTCCAACTCCCAGTACATTATCCTTAGAAGAAGTAGTAAAGGAAACCCAAAACAACCATCAAATTGATCTATGTGTAGCCGATTCCAACCCTATTTGTGTCAAAACCGTAGAATTTGGCCATGAGAGAACTTTGAAAATCAATCCATCTCTTTCTATTCTCCAAGAAGAAAAGTTGTGCAACATGCTAAAGGAACATTTGGATGCCTTTTCTTAGAGTTACCAAGAAATGAAGGGAGTGCTCCCCTTTGTGTGTACTCACCATATTTATATCAAGGAAGGTTGTAAGCTAGTCTGGCAACCCCAATGGAGGATGAATCTAGATCTTAAAGATATAGTCAAAGAAGAACTACAAAAATTGCTAGATATAGGATTCATTTACCCTACCTAAGATAGTGAGTAGGTCTTTCCTTTGGTGTTAGTTCCAAAGAAAATTGGTAAGTGGAGGATTTGTTTCAATTACAAGGAGTTAAATGAAGCCACAAATAAGGACCATTTCCCTCTACCTTTCATCGACCAAGTGCTAGATGGCCTGACGAGGAATTTTTTTTCTCTTTCCTAGATGGATTCAGCGGGTGCAATCAAATCCAGACCACCCCAGAAGACCAGGATAAAACTATCTTCACTTTTCCTTTGGGTACTTTCTCCTATAGGATCATTCCTTTTGGCCTATGCAATGCTCCTTCCACTTTTTAGAGAGCAAGTTTGAGTATCATTGCCGAGTTAGTCCATGATGTGGTAGAAATCTATATGAATGATTTCACACCTTATGGAGGTGATTTCGAGGAGGCTCTATCCAACTTAGGCAAAGTTTTGCACAAGTGCATTGAAATCAACCTGTCTCTCAGTCACAAGAAATGTGAATTCTTGATGACTGCAGGGACCGTGCTAGGCCATTCAATATCTCAGCAAGGACATCAGGTGGACCTAAACAAAATAGCTATCATCCAAAGGGTCCCACCTCCCCATAAGAAGAGAGATGTCATAAGTTTCCTAGGGTTATCTAGATACTACTGAAGCTTTATAAAAGACTTCAACAAGTTGGCCTCTCCTTTATTTTGGTTATTGGCCAAAGACTCTGAGTTTGTATGGTCAAAAAGCTGTCAAGAGGCCCTAGACACCCTGAAGGACAAGTTAACCACTGCACCTATTCTCCAAGGCCCAAATTGGGCCCTTCCTTTTCAAACTCATGTTTATGCCTCACACAAACCCATAGGAGCATCCCTAGGCTAGGTAGATGAGAAATTGCCTTATGCCATTAACTTTATTAGTAAGAATCTGCAAAGGCTGAACTGAACTACACAGTGACCGAAAAGGAGCTCCTAGTTGTTGTGCATTCATTGAAAAACTTTAGGCATTATATTAGAGGTTATCAAGCAGTTGTATATATTTACCATGCTACAATCAAATATTTAATGAATAAACTTGATGTGAATGCCCGGATTATTAGATGGTTACTGTTATTACAATA
>APFE031372782.1:22230-39183 GCA_000404065.3 Pinus taeda
GCCCAACTAGATCTAGATCTCAGCAGTGCACAAAAAGAGAGATTGCTTTAGTTGAATGGTTTAGATGAGTTCAGAATGTAGTCCCTCCTACACACAGAGGTAACTCAACTTCAGAGGAAGATCTGGCGCGATAAGAAAATCAAGAACAAGCAATTTCAAGAAGGTGATTGGGCTTTTTTATATGATTCCAGATATAAAGACTTTAAGGGCAAGTTAAGGACACAATGATTAGGCCTTATGTTATAGAGAGATGTCATGATAATGGTTCAGTGCAGATCAAAGCCATAGATACATAGGCCATTCCTTTACTTGTTAATGGGAACAAAATGAAGGTTTACAAGAGGCCATTATCAAAGCAAGAGTTCATTGATAGTATCAATAAAACAGTGATGGTGGTGGAGCAAGTTTCAACTCCTGCCTCATCAAGTCACTGAGAAAAGGAAAAAAGAAAAATAAGGACTCAGGTGAAAACCTCCATGAGGTGCCTGAGTCCCACTATTGGGCTGAAAACCTCTTTGGGTGACCGAACGGTGTCAAAAAAAAAGAGAAAAAAGATAAATAAAAAAGATATTTGTGTGAAAACCTCTCTTGAGGCGCCTAGAGCAAGCAGTTAGAATAAAAACCTCTTGGAGGCAGGCTAGTTTTTTTCAAAAAAAAAAGGAGAAAAGAAAAGATCATGAAAAATTGTTTGCAGGTCAGCAAGAGGACAATCAAAGAGAAAAGGGGAATAAAAAAGGAACCTATTCCACTCATATTTTTGTTCCCCATCCATTATCTTTCATAATTCCACCATTCCTTTCACCTTCTTCACTCATTTGGCTCTGTTTGCAAGTGTACTATGTTTTCTATAGGATTCCCTGTAAACCTACGGCATCTCTTGAAAACGTACAGGATGATCCTATAGAAATTACAGTGGCTTCAAAATCCTAAAATGAGTAACCCTAGGGCAAGAAAATGACATGCCCATGTCAAAAAATAAAAAACCTACATCATAAACTCATTACCATACCTCTCTCCACCATGATCACCCCTAAATCCATCATGAAAAAAATCAATTTTCAAAAAAAAAAATTCATAGTCTTTAAGAGAAAACATAGAGGAAAATGAAATAGGGAGCAGAAGGGAATAGCTCTTGAATTTAATTCTCATTTTTCACACTCCTAGACCTCCTCTCTATCTATGGCATCATCCTCAAAGTCCCAACAAAAGAAATGATTAAACATTCTGAGGGAGAAGAAACTACAGGACATCTTGTAGGAAATCCTGTAGCAACCTATCCCATAGAAGAAAAATCATGAGTAGCAGCAAGCTTCTAGCATGAAGGTCCAAGCACAGAAGAAGCTCTAGAGTAGTAGCATCACCATCATTACACATCAAGGGAATCATCAGAGGGCAATAAAAAAGGAAGGAAAAATAACATGCAACCAACACACAGCAAGCACCTCATGTCTTCAACAAACTGCAGCAAGGTATTATCACCACGAGTGAGTACCTCGCTTCACTCTCTCATTTGCATAATGTAGTCAAAAGCTGTAAATGTTGTAAGTGAGTTGGTTTATAAGCAAAAGGTGGCTAGTTAACTTGGCCACCTTCATTCAGTCAAGAAAGAAAAAACAGTTGGTCCTCCCACACGTGGTAGCAGTCAAGTCAAAAAAAATAGGGGGAGGATGAAAGCAATTAAGGTTACGGATGCCCAAAGTGGGATTTGACTACAAGGAGAGGAAAATGATGAGGTGGTAGTCAGGACCAATGGTCCAAAAATGGAAAAAAATCATACCTCGACTGCCAGCACACCACCTCACTCAACTTGACCATAAAAGGAAATAGTCATTGATCCCCATGCACTCATGCATTCATCTCCTCCAGGTTCACTCTAGCAAAATCGCTCTCGTACCCAAGAAACCTATAGAAGAGAAAAATTCCATCTTTCTCCTGCACAGGACTTCCTATAGGATCACATAGGACTTCCTACATGATTACACAAGAATCATACATGATATAGCCAGACAATCTACAAGATTGGATGAGAGCAATTTCAAAAGGGAAAACACAGGGTTTGCTACAACAAACACCATGAGGAGGTAGGCTCTACATTTCCTCCCATTTTTCCAAGTGAATAGAATGGAAAAATATCCTAGTTTGAGTGAATTTGATAGTTGTGTAAGGGAATTGTCTCCTTAAGTATTTTAGTCACATTTACTCCTGCATTAAAATTTGGATCAACCATCTCTACTCCTCAAAATTAACTAGACAAAATGATGGCGGGGTTTAATAGAAGCGAGCGCATTAACACCGTGAGGATTCACCAACACCCTCCTATGTTAGAAATATTCATGAGGTATAATTGGATGGGGTATTTTGAGAAATTGAGGGGGTATGATGATGAGGTGGCTCGAGATTTTTCTCTCTCCCTCATTCCACTAACCAGAACCCATGCCACTATTGTGGCGAGAGGCCTCTCCATAGATCTCACCCCTAAACTCATAAGCAGAACTACCACACTTCCCCTAGGAATGCCTTGGAGAAAGGAAGACAAAGGAGATAACTAGACTGCCAAGAAGAAATTATTTTTAGAGGGAGAGGAGCCCATAGAGGACAAGGATGGAGTAAGGAGAACAAGCCTACCATACCCCTGGAATGAGGTCAGTTACCACCTTATAAAAGACATATCATGTGAAGGTAAGTATAGTGTGGTTTATGGTTATCACTTTAGGCTCCTTGAAGAATTGAGATTTGGAGCAGAAATTCCTCCTCACCACAGGCTCAACATACCATACTTCCTTTTGTAATCACTAATAGATACAAGCATAAAGGTGGAGGAAGGAAACAACCAGTAGTTATTCCACCATGGGTTAATTAGAATCATCATATAATATGCCCTCCAAAACCTCAAAATACCTATCCAATGGGAAATTTTCAGAGACATGCAGACAGAAGAGGATATCAAAGCCTCACATATGATATTATCCCTATTGTCAATGAAAAGGATGAAGAAGAGACAGAAACAGATGGAGAAGAAGCATAGAGGGATGAAGAGGAGATAGATGATGATGAAGAGGAAGAGAAATCGAAAGAAGGTGATGAAGAAACAGAGGAATATGTCAAGGAGAAAACTAATAAACAAGATGAGGATATAGAGGGAGAAGAAGAGGGGAAGACACATGTAAAAAGGGCAATGGAAAAGAGGAGGCATAAGATAAGGAGGATTCACCTAGGGTGTCTCCAAAATCCACTAAGAGAGAAGAACTAGCTTCCCTCACTGCCCTTAGCACCCCTTTCAAACAAAAAGGAAAAAGACAGAGGAAAACCTCCTTATACTTCAGAACAAGGAAAAGCATAAGGATAAGGTAGGGAAAACCCAAAACTCCAACCATTGTTCATATTGTTATTGAAGACTCACCTAAACAGCAGGAGAAGATGGCTCCTCCTATAAAAACACAAGAAGAAGGATCCTCAGCACAAACCTCCCCTAAGTCTCCTATCACCTATGTGAGAAGGCTTGTAACTAGGTCTACCTCATCGAAAGGAAAAGGCATCATACAGGATACACAATAGGACCTACAGGAAGTAGAGGTAGTCCTACAGGAAACTCTTCTAAACCTATAGGAAACTCAAAAATTGAATGAGCAAAGAAGTAAACATCTAGAAACAAAGAGAGAGGACCAAGAGCTAACAGAACCTAGTAATCAACCTAACCTTGACTCCTACTACATATTTATTGAGGGGGGCAGGGTCATTCCACAAAAAATTTCCACTCCATTATTCTTTGAGCTTGAGAAAGAAAGAGATAGAACTCATCAATGGATGTAGATTGCTAAGTCTAAGGGAGTGGAGAACATTGGTCACATGGAGGAGAAGCTCAAAGAGATGGGAAGGGAACTAAGTAGCTTGAGGGATAGAGAGGCCATAATGAAAAATTAGTTGGAGGCAGAAAATGCATTGTTGAAAGGATAGATGCAAGAAAGAGAGAATCAATTGGCATCCATGGCCAGTATATCTTTTGGAGAAATCTAGTGTAGGATGTGAGCTATGTCCTATGCATTATACCTTAAGGAATAGTGGCTGCAGTTCCAAATCAAGATGCTAACATAGAGAGGCACGATGCCATTCCAAGATTATAGACAGTTCATTGAGTCCTACTTGCATAACATGGCTTTGACAGATATGAATGTATGGGACCCTAATGCAAAGCTAGGGGATTTACATTTGATGGCTTTGGAATAATGGATGAACCATGAGGAAGCAATGGCATTAGAAATGAAGAGGATATTAGCAAGGGGACAATCAGAGCCTCTTATGATTAGAGCAGAGCAGACCAATTCAATGGCTATCATTAGCACACATAATTTAATTGAAAATGATCCTCAACTTGCACCCGGGTATCTTGCTATCCAAGAGTAGGCCCTTACACATTTTGAGGACATGTTCAGATTGTTAGGGGATGAAAACATGCACACTTGCCTAAGGAGATGGAATACTTTGCCATATAGTTTGAATATCAGGGAGTACCACTCTCCTCAAATGATGAGAGAAGCACTGAACAGGACACCCATGTATAAGAAATCCATCCAAAGGCTCAAATTCAATTGGATTGGCTTGAGACTTAGTCAACCACTCCTCTTGGGGATGTTAGAAGGAAGGAAGGAAGAAGAAGAAAGGAAGTAGTGGGAGGAGGTAGAAAACAAGGCATGATTCTATGCACAAGAAGAGGAAACCACAACAGAAGCATGGGATGTCAGGGAGGCCACTAGAGATATGAAAGATACAGATATTGATTAAGTTGATCAGAGGATGAGCAACACTTTCAGTAGGGGGTGATGATGAGCCTCATCATTGAGTACTTATATGGGCCTTAACTCACCTCCTAGCTAGTCAAATCAACTCTTCTCACAATTTATTCCATGTTTTTATTATATTTTGTTTAATGAGATGATTTAAAGTGAGATATTATGCATAGTGGACTAATATGCATTAAATGCAGGTTTGGGAGAGAAAATCAAGGAATTTTGGCAAGACTAAGGTTTGAAACTCGAATGGGACAAGGGCGAGAGATTGTGGGAGGTAAATCCTCCTTATTTACTCCTCCCCCATTCATATATTCCTCCATTAATCACACCATCTCGGAGTGCAATCAACCAAGTCATGAAGCTCAAAAGGTAGCCGAGCAAGTGATAGACAAATAGTTAGTTCATCTCAAGTTTGGGAGCCGAGCCTCCCCAGATTTAAGGATGTCGTTGGGGACTTCAGCTGTATAAGTAGAGAGGCCTAGAGCTTCCTTAGGATTCAATTTTTTGTTGTAAAAACACTAGTTATTTTCGAGCTCCAGACTTTTGGAAGACGTCCATGTACTTTTATATTTTGATAATGAAAATGAGGTTTTTCTTGATCCAGCACTGAGTTAACTCAGAGGGTGTTGGGTCAAGTAAAAGGTATATTTTCTCCTTAGTAATTGATTTAATTCATATTTATCATTACACATTTATCTCTGTTTATGAACTGAAATAAAGGAAATTATAGTTAAAGTTGGATGAAAGCATTTGGTAACAATTTAGATTAATCTGGCACTGGAAACTAACTTTTTACTATCCTTGTGTGTAGAAGACGTGGATTGGTGAATAGTCGTTCATTTGACAGAGTAGCACTAGGTGGTAAAAGGGAAAGACAGTGTCTGAAGTAGGCAAGGTAGTGAGAGACCAGGCAGACCAATACTAGTTCATGATAGGATCAGATTATGTATTGGGACCTCAGGATCCCCTGATCCTGATGATTCACTTTTATATAGTTTACTCTTTTACTATTATATATAAGGTCGAAAGGCAAACGAAGTTTAGTTTAGACTTATGTAACTTATAATTATTCCTTTTGATACATATGCTACTATTATCTCAGTGATGTTGTAATTTTTTTAGTCATATTAATGAAATATTGTGTTTGATCTTCACTTATATTCTGAGTATTCCTTAGTAGAGACTTTTGGCGACTCTGTGCCCGATCAAGAGAATCTCTACTGCTTTCTTGTGTTATAATATTTCCATTCAAATATTTATTGATTGTTAATGTTCAGTTAATATTATTTTTCTTATTGTGAGGATTGACGATTCCAATTCATATTGCTGTTCATTTCGATTCATACTCAGTTGTGTGATGTATTTGAATAATGCTTTGATTTGATTGGCTAGATTAGTTTTAGAGTAGATTATTGTTCCTTATGAGTTATGATATTATAGATCTTAGAGATAGTGTCAATTAATTTCCATAATCTGTTGACAGAGAACAATTCTTATTTAGAAGTCATTTATCATATTTTCTTAATTGACGTTCAATTAAGAATTGTCGTTCAATCGAGATTTTCGTTAAATTGAGAATTGTCATTCAATTGAGATTCCCATTCAATTAGGATTTGTCATTCAATTCTGATTTGTGATAGATTAACATTGTTGTTCAATTTTTATAGTTATTTTTCTTGATCGAGTGAGTTAGTTTTAATTCTATTTGAAGATTGGAAAGTGTGATTCTTTGCATTCGCATTTAGATTAATTTAATTTTGGAATAAGTAGACGAAATTGCAGAGTGTGTTAAGAGTTCTTTCAGAGCCATTTCTACCTTATTTATTTCTTTAAGAGTTGTGTGAATTAAGTTGAAGATATAGTTATTAGTGATAGCAATGATTTACCTTTAGCTAACCTCTGAATTCACTGCATGGATTGTGTTGACACTCTTGAGATAAAAATACTTACCTTGGGTTGACAATTAATGTAGGAATTAAGATTGCTTGTAAAAAGACATCTTAGTGCACCAACATTTTGGCGTTGTTTTCGGGGAGAGTGTTTCAAGTGATTTCCTTTTATCTTGTTGTGAAAGAATTGGGTTTTAAAAATGGAAGGCAAGAACTAGTGTACCTAGCAAGTAAAGTGCTTGCTTACAAGCCTGCTTTTCACCAAAATCTTAGAGGTTAAATAGGAATTGGTTTTATGAATGACTAGGAATAGAAAGATAGAAAAAGAGCAGAACCCCCCACCTAAATCCACAAAACCCAAAGGATCGGTGGACCTTGGGTGAATGACCTTTACAGACAAAATCATAAGAAATGCAGAGTCTCAAGCGTCAGTAGGATTCTAGGCAATACCTAGAAAAAGTTCTATTGTTATCCCTCAAGTAGCAGGCTCACCATCTGCAGCTTATGCTGAGATTCAAAGCCAAGTTGGAGGATCAGAACAAAGTCTTAAAGCTACAGTAAATTTACATTCTGATCCTCTACAAGAGGGAAAATATTGTAACTTAAGAGAAGGAGAAGGAGAAACCAGTGGGACGGTTAAGGTAGAACCACAACTGTCTGAATAGGGATCTCCTGTGATCCCAGATCTAGGTAGTGCTGCAAAGCCAACTCAAGTTGCTAATCCTCCACTTACTCAAAAAGCACCCCTTGAAATCCCCGAAGGTTATTCACACATCTTTGAAAAAATGGAAAATCAGCCACCTCAAGGTCAAACCTTGACATTAGAGTATCCCATAGTTGACCAAGTGGCCAATGCGCCCATGAAGGTTATTCCTTCGATGAGCATCCCAACCTTCCATGGGATGATCACAGAGGATCTCGATGCCTTATTGTTTGAGTTTGATGTTCTTTGTAGAGGGTGTGACTACACCACTAACCTTGAAAATCTAAATATGTTCCCTTCCACTCCGAAAGGAGTAGCATTAAGATGGTTCATGGGTCTAGGTGGACGAACTATTAATTCTTGGGACGAGATGAAAACCTCCCTCAAAATATACCAAGACTTTCGTAAGACTAGGGAACTGAAAGATGAAATTTTTAAGATGACTGTAAAAGGTAATGAAACACTAGAAGAATATGTAGAATGATTTAATTATAATTTGCAGAGGTCTCCACACACTGCCTTACTAAAAGAAGTCCTAAGAGCTAACTTAGTTAAAGGAATGAAAGAGGAATGGATAGAAACTCTAAACTTAATGGGAAAAGAAGATATTTCTTAGGAAAATTATGATGAAATCATTCGCTTGTGTATCAGGTGTTCGCGAGTAAGCACATGTATAGGAACAGATGGCTGAGATCCCATGAGCGTGGGAAGCAAGCCACATAGTGGAGGCGTAACGCGAATGGAAATTGGTAACCACTTGGAAGACTTTAGGATAGAAATCTTGGGCACTCTCACAATGCAATTGGATGTCTTACAGGGTTAACAAAAACAAGCCTTATCAGAACAGAACTTGGCCATCTTCTGTCCATGTTGTTGAAAGAAGCACAACTAATGGGAATGCCCATTAGACATGGTGCATACATGTGCTATATGTACTAAAGATCATGCCACTGAAAAATGTCCATCATTGTCGGAGCTAAAAGAAATATTCAAGGAAGCAGAAGAAGAAATAAAGCCGGTATATCAAATGAACCAACATCGACAATGATAGGCTAAACCTATCGGTATGACACAAGACATGTCCCAGTTCTTTCCTTCTTCACAATTTAATCAGCAATAGAACCTTGGGACAACATGGCAGGGCTAATCACCATACCCAAGTTGGAAAACCCAAATATTCCTATGACATTCTCGCCAATGCAATCTTTTCCAGGTAATGGTTGGCCAAATTCTCCTTTCACTCCTATTTGGAAGTGCAATCTCTAAATCCCAGTGGCTTGCCTCTACCTCTCAAAATCTGAATTGGTCTAAAAATTGGCAATGACCTCTAGGGATACCTAACACACATATGGGGGTAGGTCCTCAGCCTCAACCTGCACTATCAACACCTTATACATTACAGCAAAATCCCAACCTCTTCTGCGACCTCAATTTCCAGCTCAACCGAATCCAAATCCTAATAATAGACTAGTCTAGTTGGTGCAGATTATTGAAAGATAAGATTATGAGGTTGAGCAAAAAGAATGTAATGAACTCAGATTGAGGTCAGGCCGTATCATCACCAATGAGGAAAATAGGGATCAGACTTCAATCAAAATTGAAACCCCACCTGTACATATACCACCGCCTGTAATTAATACCAAACTAAAGCAAGGAGAAGCGATAGATCAACATGAAAACCTTGAAAAACTTATAGTCGCTTCTCCCCTGTTCCTCGAACGTTAACGATACCCAAACCTATTGTTTATCCAGATTTCGATCTTGTGGGGAACTAAAGAATCTTTGTATTAAAATCCCTCTCCTCCAGGACATTCAAGACATACCCATCTATGCTAAAACAATTAAACAACTATGTGTAAAGAAGCCTGCGAGGAAAGAAAAAACCTCACCCACCATTCACATTGTAGGGACATTATCTTATTTACCCTTGGGAGGGGAAACTTCAATAAAGTATGAAGATCCTAGAAATACCATAGTGATAGTTCAAATATATGGCTGCTCTTTTCCCAGTACTCTAGTTGATCTGGGTGCAGCTGTCAATATTTTAACAACAAAAACCTACCAAGCACTTGGTATGACATCCCTGGAACCAACCACCACTCTATTAGAACTTGTTGATTGTTTAGTGGTAAGGCCAGAAGGAACCTTACAAGATATCATAGTTTCTATTGATTCATGGGAATATACAGTAGATTTTCTTGTCATAAACCCAAAGAGTAGATTAGATGAGCACCCTCTAATTCTGGGTCGACTATGGCTTATGATAGCTGATGCTTATATTGGCTGCCGAGAAGGCAGCATGACTATTGCAAAGGGGGATGCAGTAAAAAAATCTTGTGTTATATCCTCCTGCCAAGCCAAGTCTTCCAATTGTAAAAATATGTAAACAACGACCAACGTACCTGGAGGAAAGCATCCATTCACCACTCACAGTAGCAGAGGCACTAGAATTTAAAAATCATACTGAAGACAATGCTATCAATAACTTTATAAATCAGCCTACTAATGTGAGCAATGTAAAGTGTCAAACAAGAAATCTTGGATAATGAAGGCATGGAGGATCCTCTGAAGGATAACGGTGATCAGCATATTTAGACGACTGTTGTTCATAGCAGTAAACCATTAGAGATCAAACTTGACCAAATTCTAAATATTAATGATGGTCTGGATAGTGATCAACAACAAAATATCATACAGGTTCTACAGAAATGTAAAGGGGCTTTTGCATGGGATTATCTTGATATGAAAGGAATATACCCATAGTTATGTACACACCACATTTATACTGAGAAGGATGCTCGACCTATCCAGTAGCCTCAATGGAGATTGAATCCGCATATCAAGGATGTTGTGAAAGAAGAGTTACAGAAGCTATTGGATGTAAACTTTATTTATCCTATCTCAGACAGTAAATGTGTCTCTCCATTGGTGGTCATCCCTAAGAAAAATGGGAAGTGGTGTATCTGTGTAGACTATAGGTAGTTGAACAAGATGACATAGAAAGATCATTTCCCCCTCCCATTCATCGATCAGGTCTTTGATACTTTGGTAGGGAAGTAGTTCTTTTCCTTCTTAGATGATTTCAATGACTACAATCAGATTCAGATCACCCCTGAAGACCAAGACGAAACAACCATCACCTATCCCTGGCATACATTCACATTAATGCCTGAGCTACATTTGAGAGGGCTATACTCAGAATCTTTGTTGAATTAATAAATGAAGGACTTGAGGTGTATATGGATGATTTTAGTCCATATGGGGATGACTTAGACCAATCATTTCAAACATTAGAAAAAGTCTTAGAACGATGCATTACTACCAGGTTATGTTTAAGCAATGTCAAGTGCCACATAATGATGACCAAGGGCATAATCTTGGGACATTATATCTCTGCAGTAGGAATATAGGTAGACCCAACAAAAATTTAGGTAATTCTTTTACTGCCTACCCCATGCACTTAGACAGAGGTACATAGCTTCCTAGGATATGCAAGCTATTATCGTAGGTTTATTAAAAACTTTTCACAAATTGTTGCACCTCTATATGCTTTGACTAGAAATGTTGATTTTAGTTCGCCTGTCAAATGTGACACAACTTTTACAGGTTTAAAGAAACTAGTCTCAATAGCACTAGTATTGTGTGGACCAAATTGGGAGTTGCCTTCTCAGATATCCACAGACGCATTAGATGTAGCTATAGGCACTATCCTTGGCCAGGAGTAGGACAAGAAACCTTATGATATCTATTGTATTAGCAAAAATATCACTTTTACAAACATAATTATACAGTGATAGAAAAATATTTTTTAGTTGTTATCTATGTAATAAACAAATTTAGACACTAAATAACTGGCAACCCAGTCCTTTTGTCCACTGATTACTCTACCATTCGGTATCTAGCTAATAAACCTATCACAAATGGTTGAGTAACACGATGGCTATTGCTTTTGTAGGAGTTTGATATTACTATCAAGGATCGTCCAGGGAAGGAAAACTTGGTTGCTGACTTTCTATCACGGATTCCAAAGGTGAATGATCCACTGGCGGTAGATGACCAATTTTTGGATGAACATCTATTTTCCGTGACAGTCAAGACACCATGGTATGCAGATGTGGAAAATTATTTAGTAGTCAGGAAGCTACCCAGGCATTTGACAACAAGAGAAAGGAAGTTGATTGTTTAGCACAACGCCCGATTCTCTTAGATAGGTGAATATCTTTTTCAGACAGGGGCCGACATGTGTATATGCATACACATTCATGAGGATGAGATTCATGACATATAGAAATCTTGCCATGACGAGCCCTACAAGGGACATTTTGTAGATCGAAGGACAATGCATAAGGTATTACAAATGGGCTATTATTGGCCCACTACTTTTAAGGATGCTAAAAAATATGCCTAGGCTTGCGATAGCTGTCAAAGAATGGGTAGGCCTGGCCAATCTGATGAAATGCCTCTGCAACCCTAGTTAGTTATAGAAGCCTTTGAAAGGTGGGTATATACTTCATTGGCCCATTCCCTCTGCCATCCAATTAGAAGGCCTACATATTGGTTGCCATGGACTATGTGACGAAATGGGTGCAAACAATAGATTTACCAAGATTCATAGAGGAAGTTGTGATTAACTTCCTTTTTGGACTGTTTATGCAGTATGGGTTACTGCGAGAAGTGATCATAGATGGGGGAGGGAAATTTACAGGACATAAGATTACTACCACTCTCAGGAATCATCATATTATGCACAGGATCACTTCACCATATCACCCACAGGTGAACAGGAAGGTGGAAAGCACCAATAAGGTCATTGAAGCAATTTTGACCAAGGCAGTCTCAACACACTGACAAGACTGGGCTACTAGACTTCCAAAGGCCTTGTGGGCCTATCACACAACTTGGATAAATACTACTGGATACTCTCCATACTAGCTTGTGTTTGGCAAAGAACCTATTTTTCTGATTGAATTCAAAATAAAGACTCTAAGGATGGCCCAGGAAGTAGGGTTGGATCTAACAAAATCCCAGACCAAGCGACTCTAGCCGATTAACAAACTAGATGAGGCTTGAATTCTTTCTTTGCAACAGAATCGAATTATTCAACAACAAAGGGAAAAATGGCATGACAGCCTTATCAAGAAGAAAACATTTCAAAAAGAGGATTGGGCACTACTTTACGCTTCCAGATTCCAAGGTTTCTTGGGCAAGTTGCAAACAAGATGGCTCGGCGCTTATGAGATTCAAGAAGTGCGTACCAATGGTACTCTTACCTTGGTTACCATTGACAGATCTGGCCATTCTTTTAAGCTGAATGGACACCGAGTACGCCTCTATCACAAACCACTCACCAAGGAGTCTTTCTACGAGCAGGTACGCGAGGACCCCTCCATGCAAATTTTAGTTGTGGGAAGTGATGACCCAATAGGTTTTCTCTCAAAAAGTTGAGATCTTGCTAGAAATTGTAAATAATGTATATAATCTTTTCGATTGGTTACAATTAAGAGTAGACATTACCATGTAAATATGAGAATTTTTATTGCTTTGTGTGCTTGATAAGTGGTGTTCAAATGATTGAACGATTGCCATTCAATCGACTGAACATCACATTTTCATTTTTTTTCTTTTTTGATTTTGATGTTCAAACGATTGAACGATTGTCGTTCAATTGATTGAATAACGCATTTCTTTATTTTTTTTCCATTCAAATGATTGAACAACACATTTTCATTTTCATTTTCTGATATTGATGTTCAAATGATTGAACGATTTTCGTTCAATCAATTGAACAACACATTTTCATTTTTGATTTTGTTGTGCAAACAAATTGAACGATTGTCGTTCAATCGATTGAACATAACATTTTTGTTTTTCGATTTTGTCATTCAAACGATTGAACGATTGTCATTCAATTGATTGAACAACACTTTTGTTTGTGATTTTTTGATGTTCAAATGAATTGAACGATTGTCATTCAATTAATTGAACAACACTTTTGCTTGTGTTTTTTTTTTGTTTGAATGATTGAACAATTTCCGTTCAATCTATTGAACAATACTTTTGTTTGCGATTTTTGTTGTTCAAACAATTGAACAATTGTCATTCAATCGATTGAGAAACATTTTTGTTTGCGATTTTTATTGTTCAAACGATTGAACAATTGCCGTTCAATCAATTGAACAACACTTTTGTTTGCAAGTTTTTTTGTTCAAGCAATTGAACAACACTTTTGTTTGTGATTTTTTGTTTTTCAAACGATTGAATGATTGTTGTTCAATCGATTGAATAGTAATTTTGTTTGTGATTTTTATTGTTCAAATGATTGAAAGATTTCTGTTCAATCGATTCAACAACAATTTTGTTTGCGATTTTTGTTGTTCAAATGATTGAACAATTTTTGTTCAAATGATTAAACAATTGTTGTTCAAATGATTGAAAAATTGTTGTTCAATTGATTGAACAACACTTTTGTTTGCGATTTTTGATGTTCAAACGATTGAAAAATTGTTGTTCAATTGATCGAACAACACTTTTTGTCTTTTTAATAGAGTAAATTGTGAATTTTTCTTAACAATCATGATGCCAACTTTTCTTTCTTTCTCCTTTGTATTGTAATAAACACCATTTGAATGGATTTGTGCTTGATATAAGAAAAAACTGTAATGACATTACCATTATGACTCATGTAGCCTTTTGATGGTTATCTTTGTTCCATAGCTGATACGGTGTATCTTTATAATGACTAACTAAAAATCTCTTCTTTGGACACATCACAAAATGATTCATTATTTTCAAACCATGTTGGCTTATTTTTTACATTGTCAATTGGATAAATCCCATTGACGTGATGATATGGGGGTAAGAGTATAAACTTTCATCAGCATCTTCTTACTTCTTACACCATCCCTAACTCTTAAGGAGAAAATGATCCTCCCTCTCTTTAATAAATAAAAATTCCACTCGAAAAATGGACATAATGAGATGTGAAAAAGAATCCAACATTGTCTTAAAAAGGATAGGGGGTCTCATCACGATCCAGCCTACCATGATCATCAAGATCTAACAAGTGGCATTCCAATTTGGCTACCAAACCAAGGTAATGACCTTCTTAATGCTTAAGACTATCACAAGGGCAGGGGGTCTCATCATGAGCTAGCCTGATCACTTTGTTACATCCTGGTGAATGGAACTATGGTCATTTAGTCACCATGCATTCATAGTGGTCTCTTTATTACAAGAAAAAGAAGAACCATCTACATTCTAAAAGGAGGAATCTGGCTCATTTGTGGGGTTAAAAGGAAACCCTGTCAAGGCTATGAACGCCTACTGGTAGTAGCAGCTCTGCTTATGGTATTGAGGTATCCTCTTACACTGCCAAATGTTCTCTAAGCTCTTATCACCTATGGATTTGTTTCTAAAGGGAATTTTCCATTTTAACAACACTCTTACAATCTGATCTGCATGGTAAACTTATATCATATATTGATTATATTCCAAATCGTCCAATCATTTTATGTCCTTCATTAATATATACTGTTGATTATACCTTTGTCATTAATACCACTTACGGTGAAAATCTTATGACATAATGTATTAAAATCTATGTTTTAATTTATTTTTGGCCATTTCACATCCAATGACGTGTATCACTTTAATTGCTTTATTGATTAACATGCTGTTTTTAGAATTGGTTTCTGACATTTATGTATTATTAATGATTTTGCTTTCTTTCACATGCTGAAAGGATGTGGATGCCCTTCTCTCGTCAGAGGGGGATGGCCTGTGCATGCACGACATGTGTGAAAATTAAGAACAATTGTGTGATAATCATTTGAATTAACTTCTGGGGAAGGACTGAATGACGATTATGAATGAGCAATAATTAACAAGTGTTTCTGATTGGGGTAAGGACATAAACCATTGTGGCTAGCATGTAGACTCATGATCTTATGTTAAGTATGGTTGACGGGACCAATTCCTTAACTAAATATGATATTAATTCCCAAAATATCATCATTCCTCTGTTAATTGTTGTAACGTTTTTTGCTACTGTTCTGAATTGTGGAAGTGTAAAACAATTACATACAAGCGAACCAGTTACAGGTACAATATCCATGGGAGGAAGAGCTATCTAGAATGAACCGCCAATATTTATGGTATTAGATCAAGCTCGTGCAAGTCTCGAGCGCGCAGGATGGCTGTAATATCTGAATAGGTTGCAAGATTTTCATGAGGAGTTGACGTTGGAATTTCTACATAATTTGCACAATGGTAGCAACATAGTCAGAGGTAAAAGTATAATAGTTTCTGAAGTAGTCATAGCTGAAGTCACTGGAATTTCATCTGAAGGAACCAAATGGATAGAAAAACATGTCCTTCTGCATAATGCAATTGAAGTATTTCGTGATCCAGGAGAGCAACTGGTGCGAGAAGGAAAATGGATCCATCCTTCAAAATTAAAGTAGCTATGGCAAAAATTGGCCATCATAATGCAAAGATACATTACCTGCAACGAAAAACACGATGTGGTAAAGCCCCGCCATCTAAAAATTCTAGCCATTTTAAAAGAGAAAATTTAAGTTAATTTTTTGTTTTATTTGAATTCCCTATTACATGATGTCACCTGTCGAGTTAGGACAACCAAGTACCCACACAAAGTGATCAGTCATCACTGATTGATTAAATTAATTATTATGAACGGACTGGCCCAACAACAGTTAACTTGGCATAATGTTATAAAACCTACTTCAGCTCCACCCATAGAAAACACAGTAACAGAGAGGCAAGGTGTTGGGTAGTGGATCCCCCGCGTAATGGTTTTGGGGCTTAAATCCCACAATTTTTGGTATTGGTATTGTAAAGGCTTCGCGAAGTGCGTGGAGCATGAGTCATAAGGAGTCAAGTGAAAGGTTAGTCTGCCCAAAAATAATGTAAGATAATAGAAAGTGAGTCGGCCCGCCCATGGTCCGCGGACCATGGGAATGTATAAATGGAGGAAGGCTCTAGGTGTAGAAGGTAGTTTTTAAGTTTTAGATCAGATTTGAAGTGTTATGGTTTGTTCACTGAGAAATTCGCTCTGAGTCTGTAAGTCCGATCCGTAGGTGGTAGTATTAAGAGTATGCTCTGCAGCTGCGTGCGGAGAGGCCTGGTAGAGTCTACAGCTATGTGTGCGGACCCCTATAGCTAATTACGTATGGGGAGCTAGATTGTACTGGAATAGAAGATTAATAAAAGATAAGTGTTTTTGAAATATTATGCATCTGCTCATAGATCTTTGTGGTTATTCTTCTATTATGGTTTTAAGCATCTCTTTAAGGTTTATGTTTTGCGCGCACTAGTTACAAATATCAAATTATTGATAAAAACTACTGAAGTAAGTCAGATCTATAATAAACACATACCAAGGATAAATGATCTAGATTGTGGCTCTTCGTGCTCGGTACTAGGGCTACGCGAAGGTTGGATAGCTGCGCGACGCAGTACAAGTGCAAAAGATCGATCCGCAAAGTCTCTAGACCTCATTAAGACATCCCTAGGGTGTGGAAACCTAGTTCTAGCACCCTCCCATACTACCTCA